>ML780879.1:211056-258689 GCA_009831015.1 Picea engelmannii | reverse complement strand
TGAATTTAAACTAACTATAACTTATAAACAAACATTATTTATAATTTGTTTTCAAATATGATCTAGAAGCTTCAAGTTAATGAAGAAAAAATATTAATTTTAGTTTTTTACAAAATCAAACAAATGATAGATAATTATTTTATCATTATTATTTTGAAATGAGATGCAAAAAGAATTTAATTAATTAACATCACCAAATGATTTCATGAAAATGAGAAACCAACCAAGATATTATTTGATGAAGTATTGAACACATTATTCAAAATAGTCAAACTTGCTACTGAACAAAAGAATAAACACATAATCATAATTTAAACAAAAGTAAACATTTGATAAAAATTAACGTTTTTGTTTAAATTGAGATTTTTATGCTCGTTTCTAACTTTTGACATATACTCTTGTAATGAATGTTTCATACTATAGTGAATGTCTTAAGTTTGTCTCAAAGCAAGACAAGGCATTGAACTATTTGAAAATGTTGATTCTGTAGCTCATTTTAATTATCAAGATTCTAATAGGGGCCCTTTAAATTTTGTAAAAATATAAGGGGAGTTGTTGGGGCCCAACAATGTTACAAGAGGCACTTTGGAAGGAAAAATACTATGAAGATCGAGCTAAAATTAAATATTTTTCCATAAGAGTTAGAGGAATACAAGTAAGGAAAGACAAGACAAAGGAAGGAAAGGATATAAATCACTTTAATTTACTTCAATAGTTGTCAAAATTCCTTCCTTCCAAATCAACTTTCTCAAAGGAAAGGACAACCTAAAGAACTTGAGGGTATTGGAATCTTTTTGTGTTGGTGCAAGCCCAAATTGAGGTATTATTAGGTCCTTTGACCAAATCCAAGAGATTGAGCAAGTCAAGCAACCCGATGGTACATGGTCCCAAGTAGGTCAAGTAGTGTCAATTGGGTTCACTTGGTGAAAACATAATCATGTATTATTAGGTCCTTTGACCAGGTGTACTAGACATTTGTGGGTTGTAATCCCACACCTTAGGCTTTGGGGTGAAGAACCCAAACCTATGTGTGTGTGTGTGTGTGTGAGAGAGAGAGAGAGAGAGAGGCTTTAACCTCTTCTAAAACACAATTTTGTATTGAGATGATCATCATGCATTACAATGATGTGAATTATTCCATTTATACAAATTATTAGGGTATAAAGATACCCACAACATATCTTGTCTCTTGTGTTGAAGGATTTTTATGGTGTTCTCCCTTTTGTTATATATTGTTATGGACATGTTAACTTATGTCTTGAGCTAGTTATGGATTATTTTTGAAATTCAACATGGTATCAAAGTTGCATTCCATGAGCATTAAAACGAGTGTCATTTATTCACTACAACATGATATGGATTTGTTCATGGGTATGATAGCTTGTGTTCTTAGTGAGCTTATTTGATATAGAGAAATCTTAAGGAATTGAGTGTAGTTTTTCATTGATGTTGAAGAATTTTTATGTGGCACTAAGATGCTACAAGGATTCATAATCCATGGAAAAATCATATCTACTAATAAGATTTAATAAATATATTTGATTGGTCGTGCATGAATGATGTTTTATTCCCTAACATGGTGTTCATATGTAAGTTTCAAGGCATTAGTTATGCTACACTAATCCTTTGATAATTCCAATACCAAATTTGAGATAGTCATGGTTTTATTGACAACTTGTCATTGTATAGGGTTTGAGAGAATTTGTACATCAGTAATTATGACAAACAAAATTGATTATGATCATAGCTAAGAGAAACAAAATTTACCTTGATCTGGTTATGATTTTCTAGACAACTTGTAGACATGACATGAAAGAATTATTTTGAGATTTTGTGGGCATGGATCTAGTTATCTAAGTAGAAGTCGTTATGTGTGCATATATGTGCATGTGTTCCTTAATTGCAATAGTAGGAATTATAGTTGACTAACACAACAACTAGCTTGATCCACTAAAACACTCACTAGCATGCATGTGAGGGAGATTGTTGATGACATTAGTCTTCATCGATATGATGATACTAGAGTGGTATGACATAATAATAGTGAATTGTGAGTCTTCTCTTATGCATTGTTGTGAATAGACAAATGTGTGGAGAAATTTGTGTAATGTTTTGAACAGGTGTGGTAGATCAAGTGTGACTAAAACTTTGAAGAGTGGTGGATTAATTAGCGAGAGTTCAAATTCCTAAACAAGTTTGAGCACATAGGCAATTAACCAATTAAGAGCAGCTCAAACTCTTAATGAATGTTGTTGCTACGTGGATACTCTCATTAAAATAGGTTAGGTTTTATATATATTCAATTCACTTTATATGTTAAAATCGTGTCATAGTTATAATGGTTAAATCTATGGAGTAAGAGAAAAAGGTTCTATTCCCCTTGATGAATAATTTTGTCTTAAAATAAAAGTTTGGAGGATGTATTATTGACGTCATATATTTGTTATTGACGTTATCTATTTTTTTGTTATTTTTTTAAGTGTTGGAGGTGCGGGTGAATTGGTGTTGCTTTGTAATGTCTCAATAAAATTGAAAAAAGGTGGATTGGTGAAGCCTTATTGTTGTAGAAAAAGAGATCAAGGATAAAATATCCTTGGGTGTGTTATCTTTTATTGGTTGATTTTGAAGCCAATTGAAATATTTGAGGAAGTCGGATTGTGAACTTAGTACATCTTGTCACGTTTCTTAACCAAGTCAAAAATCATTTGGAATACATGGTTTGAATAGTAGAAAGTTGATTTATCTAATCAACTAAGCATAGAAATGATGACTATTTGAAGGGAAATGATCAATTCCCTTGATGGAGAAGAAGAATTATCTCTTCAAAGACTCCATATAGAAAAATAAATGTAGGGGAAGCTTATTTCCCAAGAATAAATCATTGCTAAGCTAAATGAGTAAGTTTTTCATCTTCATAATGAAGTTTTCACTTTGCATGACATTAATGTCTCTTTATCCATGGGTATATGTCCCATTTTGGTATTTGTTTTTTTAAAAACAAATTATTTCTATTGGATATTCAACTCCAAAGAACTTGTGCCTATCGGCTGTGTTATAGTTCTGACGACTTAAGGTGTCGGATTGATAAGTGGCCATGAAGGGCATCCTCCGATGGTTGGGCCATAGCTCCAACGATTATACGTGTCGGATTATCAACGGCTCCGCCATCGGTCTGACGTGTTTAAGAGGCGGTTAACGAACAGTGAATGTGTCGGATTTTCGACGGATATTGATATTAAATATTCAAAAAATGTTGCAGGATCTCTGTTGGAGATGTGTCGACAAACCGAAAGATTATTTTGTTTGTTGAATATTCAACGATGTGCCACTGACGCTTAAAAAAAATAATTATGTCAAATTATAGATGCATAATTGTCCAATTTCAGACAAAGTAGCCATCAAATTTCGGGTACAAATGTAGTAGTGTATGACCAACTATCCAAAGTTAGTTGAATAGCTTATGGTAGTCCTTTTTCCATATCTACCTCTACATAGAGCTTGGCACATGCTTGAAGGTTGTCTCGTGGTTCGGCACAATCAATATATTTTCCCAAGGAGTTGCCTATATTTCTTAGGGTTTTGTCATTCCAACGATGTAGAGGGAGAAACGAGAGTCTTACCCAAACTGGAACTTTTGAGGGGATGTCTTTTTTCGAGCTGAAATCCAGGGTCCATTTGTTTAGATACATTCCTCAAGATCCCATGAAATAGGGTCCACTATGAAATATTAGATCCATATCTTCCTTTTTTTTCGAACAAGAATACAAAAAACCCCTTTCCACAAAAGGCGGAGGAAATTTGGCCCTGGATCATCTTCTTCCAGTTCAGAGCAAGTCAATGGTGCATGGCCTTTGGGGAAGGCCATAACCCTGTAAAATGTCCATTTTCTTCACGAATATTGATGGAGCTTGTTTCACATATTTCTTATATGATGTGATCAGTGCTTGAAAGGTAGTGATATCCAGGAGCGGAGGAGAGCTTGGGGGGGTCCCCCCCCCCACTGATGTAGCCATGGGTCATGCACGTTACAAGTTGTACAAATCCTTAGTTGCAGAGCTCATGAACCCTCATTGGTTTTCAAATGCATGGAATTTACTATTAGAATAATTATGAATTTCTAAAACTATTATAATATTAAGATATATAGAATGTGTTGATATATACAATGCATTAAAACCAAAATCATGCAATAGACTATATATAGAATTGTGAGGAACATATGAGATTGGATAAAGCAACTATTAATAGTGGAAAGCAAGAGAGACATGGTATGACCTTCATTGAAATTTCTCAAGTAAAAGGTTTGAATAGTCTTCAAAATCAACTTCTTTTTTCATATAATACATATGAAAAGTTGGGGAAGCTAGCAAATGTGGATAAAAAATAAGCTAAAGAAGATATATCAAGATTAATCATTACTTAATCTATGTCTTATTTATTATATGCATCCTATTACTTTTTTACCATTTACCTTCTTCACCATTAAACATTGTTACTTAATTTCTATTCACCAAAATCCTTGTGTATCTTTTGAAGTGTCGTTCTTGATAGTACTCTCCAAATTATAGATGATACTTAGTAAATTTTAAATGATCAAATTCATCCAAAAAATATACATAATGATGATCATCTAAATCCTTGATCCAGTCGTTTGTGGTTGAAACTCTCTTAGATCCATCTTAGCTCTGGATCTATCAAGCACCGAGAGGGATCAAATCCCTCAAGGTGCAAACCCATTTTTAGAGTGTAAAACTCAACGAAATGTTTGCACCTCGAAAACTTTGATCCCTCTTGGTGCTTTATAGATTTGGAGTTAAGATTTATCATGCTATCTAAGCCTTCAATTAGCATGCTATCTAAGCCGCAAAATAAGCCTTTAATAGAGATGAGGTTAACGCAAAACGACAAGTAACCCTAACAAAAATCAAGGGGGGTGTTCAAAATATATTATTCATTGTAAATAAATTCATGGTACCACTGGAATACCAAGTCTTCACTTAACTTTAATGGACTAAAACTAAACTTATTATTATCAATTTTATCATTATTTATATTATAAGATAAGTTTAATAATAAATAAAGAATTGAGATTAAAAGATCAAATGTTGAGATTAAAAATAACTACTTTAATTATTTAGTTATGATCAAGAGATCATATTTAAAAGAACATATCATCATAAGATCACCATTATATAGTAATGGTTAGTGGGTCAAAGATTATCATTACTCATTATCTATACAAAGAAGGGTTTGACACTTGTGAAGGTTAACGTAGTATTATTATATCTTCCACAAGACTTATCACAACAATGGGTATATTGTGATGTATCTCTACTGAGAAAGATCTATTGAGCATTCAATGGAGGACATCATGCCAGTTAGTGTACCTTTGAATCCTTCAATGGGAGTATTTTCATAGTGGATTTTTTCTCCATGGAAGTTTGGTTGTATATATCATATGTTACTTAATGTTATGTGTTCTTGTGTTATTTAAAAAAAAAAATTCCAATATTTATTTTCTTATTTATGTGAATAATGTATAATTTGTTTTTAATTTATTTGTTTTTAATTATTTAATAATAATTTTTTTTAACATATGCATATTGTTAGCATCAGAAGTCACCTTCGGATTGCATTGAAGGTAAGCCTAGTATCCATCAGAGTTGTATGTCACTGGTTGGTTTTTAAAGAGGCCAAATGGGCGCAGACTCGAGATGATATTGTTTTAACTCAGAAAATTGGACTAGCATGTATAAGCAATTGAGGTCTAGAATCAATTTCAGTCAGTAATTTGGAGTAAGGGTGAGTAGAGGGAAGACTTTGGTGAGGAGAGTGAGGAGGTCTATCACAAACATCAAGTCTTCCAGCAGCCCAAAGAGGAAAGAGTTAAACACAAGATCTTCTTGAATTCAAATCTCAAAGAAATTGAAAGGAATTATTACAACACTATAATCGAACATTCATCATAATACAGTCACAATAATTTATGTGAATTAGTCAATCATGATCTCTTTCAGTGTCAGAGGAAAACAAGAGGGAGCAAGAAAGTTGATTTTCATTAAACAAGAAATCTCAAATTACAACGCATAACCAGAGAACCAGAAGCTTCATTAAAACTTTACAATACAGGAGCTTTGCTCTACCATCAACCTTAACAAAATATCAAAACTGAGTATTTATACTTAGAACAACCTGCCAGCACCAGGAGTGTGACCTGGATATTACTTTCAAAACTTTGCGTCTGCATCTTCTTCTGTCAGTGTGCACTTGCATTCTTCTGTCAGACACGATCTCAGATCATCATGGGTTTGCGGGGAAATCTGCTCACAGGGGTACCACGGGTTGATGGTTCAGTCCCCACGGTCGGGCCTTCCATGCCTTCCATTTATAGGGTGAGCCGAGGTTTCAACTACCTTCCCCCATTTCCATTAACTACTTTCGTCGGGATCGGGAAAAACCTGACACCCATAATTGTCCCAGACGAGTTCACGGCTCCTTCGAGTCAATTCTGGCACCTCGAGGCCACACAACTCTTTCTTTGTGACCAACTCGGGTGCTTCAGCCTTTTCACATCTCTTATCAATTTCTCCACGTGACCTCGTTCCATGACCTAGGGCTCCCAGGTGAAATTTCGGGATTTCGCATTTCGGGAGTTTTCACTCCATTCAATCTTAAAAATCTTGATGCTCGATCCTGCAAAATGGCCTATCCATATTGACGATTAGACTCACTTTAAATCTGATGGCCATGATAATTTTCTTTAACAACCTCATCTACCTGCCACTCAATAAGCGCTTACCCTTCTCTATGGCCCCACTCTACATACGACCCCGGGTTGTGATCGTGGGCCCAACTCTCAGCTACATCACGATTATGCGTTTCATGAAATCACATTGTGCTCCATACTCAAACCTCTGAGTCGTGAAATCGCGATCTATTGGATCAGGTGCCACATTTCCCCTTTGATCAGACGGCCCAGATGAATATCAACATTTCGGGACCTCGGCTATCATCATTTTGGGACCTCGGACCATCAACATTTCATGACTCGAGAAATTTACGCATTCCTTGCTTTAGCTTTTCCGAAACGACTTTCTCCATGATTCGATCTTGCGCCATGTGTCCTTCTGAAATAGACAACCCAGATCATTTCACGGCTTTACGTTTTGTGAGTCCTCGTGACTCTGCCCTTTGACTGCTACATCCTGCGAGTCGACGAAATGCTAATCTATTGCCACCTAACCTCCCCATGATCCATGGATAGGACGGGCCTCGCGATCTAAGAACTCTGTCTGTCGCTATACTTCGTGTAACTCTATGATCCCTATGGTCATCGATTTGATCACCCTGATGGATCTCCGTTGTTGAAAGATGATCTTTCTCGCTCGCTTGATTTGAGTCCATATCGGACCGCTCTAAGTGTTGCGCGTGTGCTTATGATTGCAGTCCCTATAAATGAATACTTGAATTATTGACTGAGGGCTCAGGAAGGAAAAACGATCAGTGACAGAGGTAAAGAGAGAGAAGCAATCGACCATAGAGAAAAAAAAAAGGCTTAGGGCCGACAACTCTCAGGCAGGAAAAAAGAAGAAAGAAAGGAAAAAACCTTACGATTGGGTCTATGAAAGGAGGAAAGATAGGTAAAACTACAGACTTAGGCAAAAACCCCAAATTTACAAGACTCTGAAAAGTTTATGTGATAACATTTGGCTCCACAGGGGATGGCATGCTCCCTGCGATCTGCTAAGAACAAGTAGTTCCAGTGCCTTAGCTTTGGGCTATGGATTCTCCTATTAAAAAAAAAAAAAACGTAAAACAGGAATGGTATTTACAATGGTGGGATGCCGACTATGGCTTTAAACAAAAAACCTTTTCAGGAAGTGCCCATTTACAAGGCCACCAAAAACTTCGTCACCCTCCAAATTCTGCAACCTGTAAGTATTATTTGAAAGCGTCTCAGAAATTTTGAAGAGTCCAATCCAAAGGGCTTCAAATTTACCATGCTTTCCCTTGTCCTATTTGGGTGCATCCCATTTGAGTACTAGATCTCCCAGCTGGAAATCCTCTTTTCTCGCCTTTCTGTCAAAGGATTGCTTGACCTTATGTTGACGTTCATGCGCTTTGTCCAATAGCTACTCCCTAGCCAGTTGCACTTCAACCAGTTAATGCATTCTCTTGATCATGTCATCAGGCTCTTCCTGACAGTCTTGGAAGAACTTTGCCACCGGCAAGGCGAGCTGAGAAGGAAAAACTGCTTCAGTTCCATATACAAGATGGAAAGGGGAGATGCCCAGGGACCTCTTTGTTGTCACCCTGTCAGCCCACAGAGAAAACTTGACCTTTGAATCCCATGCTTTCTTGTTGTCTTCTAATAGTCTTTTGATTATATTTATTAGACTTTTGTTAGAGGACTCTGATAATCCGTTGCCTTTTGGATAGTAAGGGGTAGAGTGGATTAATGAAATTTTGAACTGCTCACAAAACTTGATCAGTGATTCATCTTTGAAGGATGCAACATTATCAGTGATGATTATGTTTGGACAACCAAACCTTACTATAATATCCTCCAGAAAACCAATGATCACCTTATGAGAAGCACTCCTTGTGGGGATAGCCTCTATCCAATTGGTAAAATAATTTGTGGCAGTCAGGATCCATTTGTGATGACCTCTTGATGTGGGATGAATTTCCCCTATGAATTCTAGGCCCCATTACTGGAAGGGCCCTAAAGAAACCACAGTCTTCAATGGAAGGGATCTCAGTTGTTACTTCCCAACAAATTTTTAACATTTAACACAAGCTCTAATTTTCGCAGAGACATCAGTGAACATAGTAGGCCAAAAATACCCAACCCTGAGAATTTTATAGGTCGTGGTTCTCCATAAGTGATGTCCCCCACATAGGTTGTCATGAAAGTCAAACATAACTTTGTGGGGCTCCAATGGGTCTAAACATCTTAGAAGCACTCCCAGAGGGTCTTTCCAATACAAAACTTGCTCAATAAGGCAATATTTAATTGCTTTGAGCTTAAGAGTTGTTGCCTTGCTTTTTCCCATACCATCTGGAGGTCGCAAATCCTGCAGAAAAAATATAATGTCTTTGTACCCAGCGCATCCTGCCAATGGGGGGTTGTCTTGAGGGTCTTTATCAAACACTATAGCCTGCTGATTTTCTGAGAAAGCGTTGAAGAAGTTAACCTCCAAATATTTACAATTAGATTCAGCTAATAGTTTGGCTAAACCTTGGCCTTTAACTAGCTTGGTGGGTTTTATTTCTAGATCAAATTCAAGGATTCTGGCAATCCACTTGCTCCTCCTCTCGTCTATGTCAGGTTGGATGAGGATGTCCTTCACAATAGCTAAAGGAACATATGCAATGATCTTTGAATGCATAACATAGACTCTGAAATCTTTGAGGGATTTCACCAATGCATAGGCCTGCTTCTCCATGATGTCATATATGACTTTTGTGTCTCTCAGTGCTCTGCTGAAAAAAGAAATAGGCTGCTCCAGCCCTGCATCATTCTTTTGTAGTAAAACAACGACCACTGTGTCAAATGAAGAAAAGGAAAAAATCAGAAAATCCTTGGAATAATCAGGACTAATTAGAACAGGTGCTTAAGTCAGTGCCTTCTTAATTTGGTTGAAGGATTCTCTGGACTCAACAGTCCATTTTACTTCGTTCCCCTTCCTCAGCATGGTTGTGATATGCTTCACCAATTCAAAAAAATTTGAAACAAACCTTCTCAGAAAATTATTTTTTCCCAGGAAGGACTGAACTTCTTTCTTGGATCTGGGAAGTGATAAGGCTTGAATAGCTTCTACCCTACTTGAATCAATTTTGACCCCCTCAGCCGATACAATATGTCCCAACAATTTTCCTTCCTGCATGGCAAATAAAGACTTCTTGGGATTTAGGAAGAGACCAAACCTTCTGCATTTCGAGAATACCTTTCTCAGATGTTGACAATGTTCTTTATCATATTTGGAGAAGATTGTTATGTCATCAAGATAGATGACCACAAATTTATCCCTTTCTCCAATGAAGACGATGTCCATGGCTCGTTGGAAGGTTGCTCCTGCGTTCATCAATCCAAAGGGAATTTTGGCATACATGAATGCGCCCCAAGGAGTGGTGAAGGTTGTCTTTTCTTTGTCTTCAGGCAGGACAGAGATCTGATTATAGCCAGAAAAGCCATAAATCATGGAGATCCTCGATGCGCCTGTCACTCTCTGCAATATGTGTTCCATCTTTGGCAAAGGGTAATTGTCCTTCTTAGAGCTTCTGTTCGGGTTCCTAAAATCAACACAGAGTCTGATTTCTTCGTTCTTTTTCCTTACTGGAACCAAGTTGGCCACCCACTCAGAATATCTCAAAGGGACAATGATTTGGGCGTCCAACACCTTCTTTACCTCCCTTTCCATAATATGCAGCGACATATGATTTATTTGTCTTAATTTATGCCTAAATGGTTTGGCCTTCTCTTTCAATGGGATATTATGCTCAATGACGACTGTGTCGTATGTTTTGATCATAGGTCCAGGAAAACATATCAAAAAATTCTTTTAATAGCTCAATATACTCGGCTCTTTGCTCCCTTGATAGGATGCTTGACAACTTGACAAACTTTGGATCCTCCTCTGTACCAATATTGCACTCGGCTACATCAACATCCTTAGTTGGGCCTTTAAACTTTATTGCTACATCGTTCCCATCGAACAGTCTTTCTAAAGGAACTAGTCTTTCTAAAAATACATCAGCATGAGGGTCACCTTCGAAATCATGATCCTGATCAATGTGTAAAGCAAAGAACTCATCAACAGACTCAAGAAATTTTCTGATTTCAAGATCATCCTCGAACACCTTCCAATGCTTGATATTGTTAGGTACAGAGGGCCTATATCTTACCTCAACATCATACCTAGGCTTAGGTGGCAGTGGGATCCCGAAATGGATTGCTGCGACAGCCAAAGAATCATCCATAGTATTCTCCTCTCTTGGAATAAATGAAATGTTGAAAGCTAAGAAGAAATTGTCAATTAGGTCCCACACCTCATTTCTGTAATTTGTAAGCCTAGGTTTCTTGGCTTGATAAACATTTTTGACCTGATGAACAATTAGTTCAGCATCTCCAAATATTGTTATCTATTCAATCCCCATGTCTTTCACAACCCTTAAACCCAAAACAAGAGCCTCATACTCTCCCACATTGTTGGTAGCTTCAAATTATAGTTTATAGGAAAAACGTATGGCTTCTTGACAAGGTGACACAAAGACCACTTCGGCACTAGCACCTTCCCTAGAAGAGGCTCCGTCGAAGAAAATATTCCACACAGAAGTAGTTGGGGGAGGTATTTCACAAAAAGAAATGGGTTGCTTTCTGATTTCAAGAGGAGCTTCAGGAGCATCAGTGAGTTGTAACAAACTAGACCCCAAATCAATGTCAAGTGAAAATATAGGATGATTGGTGGGGTTTTCTTCATCACTAATAATATATGCCAATTGGACTTCCCTGTAAAGTCTTTTATGCTCCCCCCCAAACACAGGAATAGTGGCATATGTGATGTCCATTTGCAAGGTTCCTCCAAGTCGTTTTATCCAAGATCTTGGCAAAAGCATGCCAAACTTGGGGGGAACATCAGCCACTACAATGTCCATAACCACACTTTTCATGGGTGACTGAAACAAGGTCACAACTAGGTATTTGATAACCCCAAGACATTGCACTTTCCTAGAGTCAAAGGAATACAAGTCATGGAAATTTTTGTGATTTCCAATCCCAGTTCTTCCATGACAATTTTAGGCATGAGATAATGAGATGCCCCTAAATCCATCAGACAATTATGCAACACCTTATCATGTATATTCAATGATGTATAGAAGGGAGGGGATGAATCATCTATGCATTCTATCAGAGGACCTAAGATAATTGTTGGCTTTTCATATTGCAAATTGTTTGAGTCTATTGGATGATTTGTGGGTTCAAGCAACAACAACTTAGAGAGGCTCCTTTTGAAATCTTCATGCTTGACCAGCTCTGAAAGGGGTACAGAGATCCTAATCTTTTGAATCTCATGCTCAAAATTAAAAGGGGATGTAGGATTTAGGATTTCTTTCACTTCTGGGACAGGAGTTATGGCCACTTGAGAGGGGATTCGAACTTTCTTACCTTTTCTTCTATCTTCTACATCTTCAGAAAGCTTCTCTACTCTGGTAGGCTGCTTAGGAAAATTAGGCTTCACTTATTTCTTCTTGGACATGAGGTTATATCTGTTGGGGTTATCGTTGGCCTTGTCCCCTTTTATCAACTCATTCAGCTGACTATCCATGAGATATTCCTCATACACAGAATGAGTTAAGTGAGGAAAAGAGGAGGTGTGCCCAAGACAGTGGATTTCGGGATCAAGGTCTTCATCCCCTTCTTCTTCATCAACAACAAGATTATTTTGGAGAGGGGTTTGGATTTTTTTATCATCTCTGTCTCTGCTCCTCTGGTCTCTTTGGATAATCTGAGGAGTATTGTTAGGCTTCCTATAGTTAACTCTGTTATCATCATTTTGGGGATTTCTGTAGTTCTTCTTTCCTTCTAATTCGATATTTTCCATTCTAGCAGAAAGTGATTTTAGTATCTTGGTCATTTCATCTGTTTGAGGGGGGGGCAGCAAAAGAACTAGAAGTCGAACCTTCAAACTTACATTTTCTTCTATCTCTATCAACCTTACTCCTAAGCTTATCAACTGCCAATATATTAGATTCTACTTCAATGGCTGCATCTTGCATGTGAGCCAAGGAGGTAGCTCTTCTTTCTCTCAACAGGAGGCAAAAATCAGGGTCAAAAGCATTAGCATAAGTCATCTTGGTAGAGGTTTATGTGGGTTTAACTTCAGTGGGAATATTTTTATACATCTTATTAAATATCTTCGAGAAGTCTAAAATAGATTCCCCTTATTCTCTCTTAAGTGCCCCAAATTCTGTAATATAATAAAGGAGATATTTTTTATTCCCCTAATTTCTTAAGAATGAATCATCCAGAGCAGCAATATCTTCAATCGATCTAGGAGGCAAGTCCTTAAACGAATCCCTAGCATCACCATCAAGGCTCTGTACAAAAACTCTCATCCACACATATTCATTTTCGCAAATATATAAAAGGATGCAAGGTTCTCTTCTGCAATCACATCTCCCTCTCCTGTGAACTAGGGCATGCGCTTAAGATAGTCCGTGGTTGGGAGAGCATTCATAGGCTGAGGTAAAACCAAAGGGGTGTATCTAGCAACCAATATCTCAGCCATTCTGTTCCTAGGAGGATTAACACCTGCCATTTGGATGTGAGCTAGAGGGGATGGAGTTCGAACGGGTGAGACCGGGGTTGTGCTTCTGGGAGAAAAAGGAAAAGGTTGAGCATTAGGAGATAAAGATGAGGGGCTAGAGGTAACAGAGGTTTCCACTTTTGTAGTTGTAGCAACTCTAATAAGAGGAGGAGTAGGAAAGTCTTCTAAGGTCAAATCTCTCTCCTTCCACTTCATAACTTCGGGGGAGAAAGGGGTGTCAAATCTCTCTCCTTCCAGACCAAGAATAGGAGGGGAGAAATCAATAGGAAAACTCCCAAAACTTAAATTTATTGAAACTCCAACAGTTTGTATAATGGGAGAATTAGAAACAATTATTGGATTTTTTAAAGAGGGATTATGCAAATTATCAGAAAAACTTGATACAGCAGTAGAGGTACCTTTTTGAGCAATCTTTCCCCTTTATGATAATTTCCTCTAGGTCAACTTCAGACGTTGCTAGAGGCAGCAGTGAAGTGGACCTCATTTGTCTACCTTTAGGATCCAGAACTGAAACAATGGAGTCGCCTCAGTGTAGTTGTCAGGTGCACAGTTGCAATATTCAATGTTTTGAGTTCTGATGCACCTTCAGAACCAGTAAGCTTTGTCATTCAATCCCAAGGAAAATCTTCAATTCGTCCCCGGCAATGGCGCCATAAATGTTAGCACCAAAATTCACCTCCGGATTGCGTCGAAGGTAAGACCAATACCCATCATATTTTTATGTCACAGGTTGGTTTTTAAAGAGGCCAAGTGGGCACAGACTCGAGATGATATTGTTTTAACTCAGAAAACTGGACTAGCATGCATAAGCAATTGAGGTCTGGAATCAACTTCAGTCAGTAATTCGGAGTAAGGGTGAGTAGAGGGAAGACTTTTGTGAGGAGAGTGTAGAGGTATGACATAGACATCAGGTCTTCCAGCAACCCAAAGAGGAAATACTTAAACACAAGATCTTCTTGAATTCAAATCTCAAAGAAACTGAAAGGAATCATTACAACACTATAATCGAACATTCATCATAATACAGTCAAAATAATTCACGTGAATTAATCAATCATGAACTCTTTCAGTGTCAGAGGAAAACAAGAGGGAGAAAGAAAGCCAACTGTCATTAAACAAGAAATCTCATATTACAATGTATAACTAGAGAACCAGAATCTTCATTAAAACTTTACAATACGGGAGATTTGCTCTACCATCGACCTTAACAAAATATCAAAATGGAGTATTTATACTCAGAACAACCTGCCAGCACCAGGAGTGTGACCTGGTTATTACTTTCAAAACTTTGCGTCTATATCTTCTTCTGTCAGTTTGCACTTGCATTCTTCTGTCAGATGTGATCTCGGATCATCATGGGTCTGTGGGTAAATCTACTTGTAGGGGTACCACGAGCTGATGGTTCAGTCCCCACAGTTGGGCCATCCATGCCTTCCATTTATAGGGTGAGCCGAGGTTTCAAATACCTTCCCCCATTTCTATTAACTACTTTCATCGAGATCAGGAAAAACCTGACACCCATAATTTTTCTAGACGAGCTCACGGGCTCCTTCAAGTCAATTCTGGCACCTCGAGGCCACACAGCTCTTTCTCTGTGACCAAATTGGGTGCTTCATCATTTGCAAAACTCCTCTCCATTTATCCACATGACCACGCACCATGACCTGGGGCTCCTAGGTGAAATTTCATGATTTCGTATTTTGGGAGTTTTCACTCCATTCAATCTCAAAAATCTCGATGCTCGATCTTGTGAAATGGCCTATCTAGATCGATGATCAAACTCGCTTTAAATATGATGGCCACAATCATTTTCTTGAACAACCTCAGCTATTTGTCTCTCAATAAGCACTTACCCTTCTGATCTATGGCCCCACTCTACATACGACTCCGGGCTATGACCATAGGCCCAACTCTCAGGTGTGTCGCGATTTCGTGTTTCGTGAACTCGTGTTGTGCTCCATACTCAAACCTCTGAGTGAAAAATCGTGATCTCTTGGATCAAGTGCCACGCATCCCCTTTGATCAAACGACCTAGATGAATATCGACATTTCGGGACCTTGGCTATCGGCATTTCAGGACCTCAGACCATCAGGACTGTGAACCATCGGCATTTCGTGACTCGGGAAATTTGCGCATTCGGCATTTCGTGACTCGGGAAATTTCGCCACGTGTCCTTCTGAAATAGACGGCCCAGATTATTTCATGACTTCGCGTTTCGCGAGTCCTCATGACTCTACCCTTTGACTGCTCCATCATGTGAGTCAGGGAAATGCTAATTTGTTGCCACCTGTCCTCCCCGGGATCCACGGCTAGGATGGGCTTCGCGATTTAAGAACTTTGTTTGCCGCTATACTTCGTGTAACTCTATGATCCCAATGGCCATCGATTTGATCACCCTGATGGATCTTCGTCGTTGAAAGTTGATCTTGCTCGCTCACTTTCCATATCAGATCACTCTAAGTGTTGCGCTTGTGCTTATGGTTGCGGTCCCTATAAATGAATACTTGAATGGCTCACTAAGGGCTCAAGAGGGAAAAAGGATCAGTGACAATGGTAAAGAGAGAGAAGTGATCGACCATAGAGAAAACAAAAAGGCTTAGGGCCAACAACTCTCAGGTAGGAAAAAAGAAGAAAAACTATAAGCCAAAAGGAAAAAACCTTATGATTGGGTCTGTAAAAGGAGGAAAGACAGGTAAAACTACAGACTTAAGCAAAAACCCCAAATTTATAAGACTCTAACAAGTTTATGTGATAACACATACTGTGCTTCATAGACCAATCATTTGATACTCTATTATTATTACTTCTGTGTAACATTACAAGCATAGAGCCCCATCACATGTAAGTTCAAGCTCTTCTCTCCTCATTATTCTTAAGTTTTTGTTACTTATGCATATGCACATTGGTAAGTACATTGACATTTTACATTTTCATTATTATCAATGTGTGAGTTGTTCATGTTAAATAAGTGAATGTAATGTTAATAATTTGGATGTGGGTTGTTCATGTTAAGAAGTGAATGTAATGTTAATAATTTGTATATTGTGAATTTTTTGGGGGGGATTATTGATATTGTTATATCCTAAAATAAACTTGTCTTTTTGTTCGATTTTTAGGTCATAACATAGTCATGAATGAGTGTCCTTTTTAATTTTTTTGGGTCTATGGTCTCTAAGCATAGAGAATAAATTCTAAAGTCCAAATAAGTCGATTTGACATTGATTGTTTTTTAAAAAAATTAAAGAAGACCTTTTCGGCAGCTAAATGTTGTTTTGAAGCTTAAGATGACTCGCTGAAAGTTCAAGCTTTCAGTGGAAAAATGACATTTCAAAGGACAGAGGAGCCAGCGAAAGTGAAGGTAGGGTTTTTAGTCAGCGCATCAAGCGAGCCTGAATGTTAATTGAAGGACACATGTCATCAAGACATAATGGCAGTTTAAGTGGTATTTTGGCATTATCCCACGTTCTCTGCCATTGTTTATGTAAATGATTATGCAGATCGTGTGAGGGTTCAATTTCTCGTCATCTCAGAAGACTGTTCATCCATCATCATGCCCGTTTCAAACGTTCCCACAGCTGGTTGACACCAACAATCATTCAAATTTAAACATAACACATGGGGAGAGTTATAAAGGGCGCTCTTTCACCATTTTAACAACATAGAAGTTTTTCACCTTCGCCTGCAAGCTCCTGCCTATTGGTAAGAAACATTTGTTTCAGGATTTTTAGACTAATTCGTGGTTGTTGCAGATGGGGAAAAAGCGGAGAGGTCCACCTCTCAGAAAGGAGCTAGACAATATGCAGTATTTGCAATCTCACCCAGAGATTCATCATCTATTTTCAGGGGCAGGCTGTCTCACTTATGTTGAAAGATTACAGGAAGGATACCACCAGGGTATCATAGAAGCCTTTGCTAAATCGTATGATGGGGACAAGGCCACAGTTGGCTCTTTGGAGATACTAGTAGATGAAGCTGCCATAGCCTCTGCTACAGGCGTGCCAAGGACAAGGCATAACTGGTTCAAAACTACAGTCACAAAAGACCTGGAATTTAGACCATACTTGAAACCAGAATTTCAAGATATAATCTGGAAAAAGGACATTCCTAGTTCCTACTTGGAAAAGAAATGGCAAACTCTTCTCAAAGCCATCTAATTATACATAACTACAGAAAGAAGGTATGGCAAGGTCATGTTGTATCATTTCAGGCTAATGGATCACTTTAGAGGGAAGACACCATTGAATCTGCCATTTTATTTCCATAAAAGCCTCACTAAGATGTGCAACAGAGTCTGGGCTGAACCAAACAACATTCAGAATAGCCTGTTTCATTTTGGTTTAATAAGATTATCATTATGGAAGAATTAAAGAAGAAAGAAAGGACATGGGAACACTTTGTGTTCTGGGAAGGTTTTGGGTTACAATCTCAACCTGAGAAAGATAAGAGGAAAGAAGGTAAGAAATCGTTGACTCCTCAAAGCAGTTTGAAGAGGAGGAGAGCTATTACCCATGAACCATCAGCAGAACTAGGATCCAATTCAAAATCCCAAAAAGAAAAGAGTAAGTTGGATTTTGATGAAGACATAGAGCAGGTTGCACCCAAGAAGACAAACTATCTGAATTTTCCATATTCAGATTCAGATGAAGAACCAGAAAAAGAAGAAGTCCATGTCGATGAAAATATAGAATTTTCCATGGAGCAAGAACCAGAGACTGAGATGCTCACAAGTCTTGAAAAGGGTGAAGCATCTAGCAACAAAAATAAAAAGAACAGATCAATGGAGATCAAGAAACTTAAGGAGAAAATAACACAACAGGAAGTGCTAGAAAGGGTGATAAAGGCCAGATATGAGACACTATCAACGAATTTCACAGAAACCAGTGTAGCCTTGGAAAGATTGGCACTTGAAAGTATAAAGGAAAAGAAGAAGAATAAGAGGATCACAAAAGACTATAATACTTTATGGTGGTTGGCCAAACGTTTGAAGAGAAAAATCAAAAGGTTAAAGGCTAAAATTTCTACACACCCATATCTGCATGTTCTAGCACAGGCTACTATAAATTTACAATAAAATCAACCCAACTGATCGAGGTGAAGACTCATTTTTTAGGCTTTTATCTTTTTGTCCAACTCAGGCTTTTCGGTGGCATAATCGACATAGCAACACATAGTTAGCCACTGAAAATCAGGACTTTGGGCGTCTAACTTGCATTCTTCAGGGTGAAGGATCCGCCGAACCCACAGAAAGTTATTGCTAAAGATATGGAACTCAAAGTAAGGGAATTTTGGTGATCAAAAGGCATAATAAGGTTTCAAACAAACCCCCACATATATTTTGGCGACTCCCTTCAGAGTTTTTAGGCATTTATCTTTTGGGCCAACTCAGGATTTTCGGCGGCATATCAACATAGCAACACATAGTTAGCTGCCGAAAATCAAGGCTTTCGGCGGCTAAATTGCATTCTTCAGGGTGAAGAAGCCATCGTAACCACATAAAGTTATTTTTAAAGAGCTAGAGCTCGAAGTAAGGTGTTGAAGTTCCCCTACAACTGTTGAGATCATCCAGCTGTCAAAGACAGAGGTCAGCCTAGCTTTACACATCAAACGCTTGCATACAGCTATCGAAGACTTAAGGAATTGAAGACAAATCGAGTTTTAGAAGTAGACTAGATCCATTTTTGTTTGAAAGATTTTGTAACAGTTTTTCTATTATTAGTCTTTTCAGATCCGATTTCTCAGTATATGAAACTGTTTGTAAAGGCTATAAAGCCTGTCGATATTATATATTAGGGGTTCGATTCTGGAGAGACGGATACTACACCATTTCTATAATAGACTTTTTCTTGTGATACAATGCAGATCACAAGTTCCTCTCATTTATCGATGTCAGATTTCCATTCCTCTTTTTCCCTATACTTGAATGGTTGTTATTGATCTATGTTTATCTTAATTGCTTGTCAATTCATAAACTGTGATTTAATAAATAATCAACACTATCTTATTTGACCCATCACATGTGTGTTCTGGTTAATAAGCATAGCCTTCTTCACCCACCAACAAGCTATCCATCTGATCATTGATTCTTGAGAGAATTGTTTCATCTGGTTGTGCACATTTGACTGTCTTGACACAAATCTAGTAGGTTAGTATTTCCCATTTGTTCCAAACGCAAAACACCAAGTCATTCACACTTTAAGTTACCAGGCTTCTTCAAGCTACAACCTAAGAAGGACTCCTGGAGAGATAAGAAATTGGTGTCGTTGCCGGGGATCGAGATTGAAGCTCAATTTTCCTAGGAGACGACACAGAGCTGATCCTTGATGATAAACAAGGATTAGAGATTACATTGGTTGTAATAATATATCTGGTGACTCCAAAAGTTCATCCTAGCTCCAAAGAAGATCAATACCAGGGTGAATCCACAAGAATCACCTGTCACACCAGTACCCAATCCAGAACTGATTCTCAGAAGAGGAAGACCATTTCAAGATCAGACTTCAAAATTAGGTATTAAAAGTAATCCTCTTTCTCATTCTAAGAAATCAATCTCAGAAAACGTTGAGGCTTCTTCCTCTAAAATTGTCAGTGAAAGATCAATTGTAACAATTGTAGAAGAACAAATTGTTTCTTATCAAGAGGAAAATATCTTTGTAGAAGAAGTCCTAGGCTCTAATCTAGTTGAAGAACCATCTGGGACCTTAGAAATAAGTCATCGATCCTCATCTCTTGAGTCTTTTCACTCACAACAAGAGGAAGACCATATAAATATTCACACTAGCCTCCTTGTTGTAGAGCACATCCTCCGAGAAATCTCTGCTAAAGGTGAAGAAAAATTGGTTGAACAACTTGCACATTTCTATATAGCCTCATATCAAACTCCTTTCCCATCAGAAAGTTCCTCCCTTTTTTAGTTAAATTCCCCTAGTGCTGAATATTTTGAGAAAAGTTTATCACCTCACTCACCAATAGTAATTATGGCTACACCTTCCCCATTGACCAAAATGGAACAAATTCTAGCTGCTAGATATGCCCCTCTTGTGCTGCCAAATGCACCTGCAGCTATGCCCACTGGTGACTACCAGAAGTATATGCCAAAATTCACAGGAGAGGGAGATGTAACTGCAGAGGAACATATAGAAGCCTTTTATAGATATGTTGAAAACTTAAAAATAGAAGATGTTGATGTCTGGACTAGAGTCTTTGTCCAGAGCTTGGATGGTCATGCTAGGAAGTGGTTCAAGGAACTTCCTACTGGTTCTATAGCTGGAATAAATGAGTTGGATGATGTCTTTTTAAAACACTGGGGAGATAGGCGAGACTTCTTGTACTATATCATAGACTTTGGAAGCCTTAG
This sequence comes from Picea engelmannii, assembly GCA_009831015.1. NCBI lineage: Eukaryota > Viridiplantae > Streptophyta > Pinopsida > Pinales > Pinaceae > Picea > Picea engelmannii. The sequence goes on along the minus strand of ML780879.1, from coordinate 238,003 downwards.
GAAAGAAAATGGTGAATCTGTATCTGATTTCATGAAGAGGTTCAACATAATGTATAGTAAAATACCTGCAGAAATCAAACCTATAAATACTTCTGCCCAAATCACCTATGCCAACTCATTCGACTCTGAATTTTGTTTTCTACTAAGAGAGAGAAGGTTTGCCACACTTTCCTTGAAGAAAGATGTTTCCCTTGAAGTTGAATCAAATATCTTGGTCGCTCATAAGTTAAAAGGAAATGTTGATAGAAGAAAGCAGAAGGAAGAAGCCCATTCCTCATCAATTCCAAATCCTAAGATAGACAAATTAGCTAAGATGCTAGAGTCATTAACCTCAGAAATTTCTAAGCTAAAGATTGAAAATAAGAAGTTGGCACAGGGAAAGGGTTCCTATGAATACCCTCATAGGAATCCAAATCAGAATCCTAACACTTTCAGGAGAAATAATTAGCAGTTTCAGATCTTGAAGAAAGAGAGAAATCCCACAGAAGATCAAAGGGTAAAAGCTCCTCTCCAAAATACCGTGATGGATGAAGATGAAGATAGTTTTCAAGAAGAGGAAGAAGACAATATTCACTGTGTTGGAGATGATGCAAAGAAATATTATCTGACACAAAAGGATTATGAAGAGGCATTAATGACTGAACAGATAAAGGAAAATTCTACTGATAATGGGGTTTTTCAAACTGATGATGGAAACAAATACAATTTAAGGTCCAAGTCCAGCGCTGCAAAATAGAGTACATCAACTCCTCCCAAGAAGACTAATGCACCTGCCAAGCAAAAAACAAAAAAAGATCAGATCCCTAATTATCACCAGGGTGCTTTGAAAGCTCCTTCAAATGAGGTAAAATTTTCTAACAAAACCTCTTATTCTTTCAATTTTGAAGCTGAGATACAGAAAATCAAAATCCCCATTCCTTTGGTTGAGTTAATGAAAAATGAATCGTTTAAGAAAGATATCCTCAAGACTCTTGTTCCCAAATCCATATCTCCCTCTGTTGATATTCTTAATATATATGATGACAAGCCTACCATTGTCTTAGGTAAAATGATAGAGGATAGAGATGAAAGTTGTCCACCTTTTTATATCTCTCTGAACATTCATGAAAAAACGTTACATAACTACCTACTAGACTCTGGAGCCTCTCACAATCTAATGCCAAAGACAGTTATGGATGAGCTGGGATTAGAAATCACCAAAACTTACCATGATCTTTTCTCATTTGACTCTAGGAAAGTTAAATGTCTAGGGTTGATCAAAGATTTGCCAATAACTTTAATTCAAACATCTATGAAAACCATGATCATGGATGTAGTTGTGGCAGACATTCCACCCAAATTCAGATGTTTGTTGTCAAGATCATGGATGAAGAGGTTAGGAGGAACTCTTCAAATGGACCTATCATATGCTACTATCCCTGTTTTTGGAGGAGTAAACAAGAGACTGTACAGAAAGTCACAGCTTGCATACGTTATCAGTGACGAACAAAATCCATCCAACCATCCTATTTACTCAGTTGACACAGGTATGGGGTCTTACATCTTATAGTTTGATGATTCACTGTCAGATTCATTGTTGCTTAAAAATCCTGCAGTTCAGTCCACAAAGGTAGCAGAAGATGATCTATGGAGTATGTTTTTTGATGGGGCATGTACTAAATAAATTGCTGGAGAAGGGGTCGTATTGATTTCACCATCTAAAGAAACTACACATTTATCTTTCAAACTTGATTTCCAAGTTACAAATAATATTGCAAAATACGAGGCTTTGCTCTTGGTTTTAAATATTGCAAAAGAGATGAAGATTAAGAGGCTGCAAGCATATGGGGATGTTGATTTAATCATTCAACAGGTAAATAAGTCTTTCCAAGCCAAGCATGTGAGATTGAAAGCTTACAGAGATGAGGTTCTGAATGTGATTGCTTCGTTTACTAAATTCAAGATCTCATATATCCCTAGGGCCATGAATTAGTTGGCTGATTCATTCATCGTTTCAGCTAGCACTTTCATACCCCCTTTGCCCCCAAGGTTGAATTATGAAATTCAGGTAAAGTATCGGCCTTCTTTACCTGATAATGTAAAATTCTAGAAATTATTTGAGGATGATGCAGAGCTGAGTAGATTCCTAGGGGTGATATATGAGTTTTCAGATTTACAAATTGATCAGGACAACGAGCATAATGAAGAAACTCAAAGACCTAAATTCAAGAATAAAATTGGAGCTCATGAAATTGTGCATCTCTCTACCAACCGCATCCCCAAAGGTTTGGTCCCTTTAGAGAGACTTTTTTATCATAATGATGTTTCCATCAAACTAGAAAAGAAGGAGGAAGATTCTAATGTGTCTCAGTTTAATGTAGCAAATGAAGAAAACCCCAAGTATGTCAGTCTAACTTCTCATTTAACTAAGAAACAGAAATCTGAATATGGTGAATTGTTAAAATAATTTTATAATATATTTGCATGGCAGTATAGTGACCTGAAGACATACAATACAGACATCATACAACACAAAATTCCTTTGAACAAAGACAACAAACCATTCAGACATAAACTTAGATCATTCAGTCCAATATTGTTGCCTTTTATGGAGAAGGAAATCAAAAAAATGTTGGAGGCCATGATCATCATCCCTCTCAAATACTCTGAATGGATTGTCAATCTTGTTCCTGTTAGAAAGAAAAATGGCGAGATTAGACTCCGTGTAGACTTCAGAAATTTAAACAAATGCTCTAGAAAAGATAATTACCCATTTCCTAAGATGGAACATATTCTGCAAAAAGTTTATGGAGCTAGTGTCATGTCATTCATTGACGGCTTCTCGGGGTATAATCAAATTGAATTCCATCCAGATGATAAAGAGAAAATAGCCTTTACCACACCATGGGGTACATTCATGTACAAAAAAATGCCATGTGGATTGATGAATGCGGGAGCCACATTCCAGAGGGAAATGGACATTGCATTCGTGGGAGAAAAGGACAAGTTTGTTTTGATCTACCTTGATGGCATCACAGTCTTTTCATACAACCATGAAGATCACTTGCAACATCAAGAAAGACTTTCCTGAAATGTAGAAAACATGGAATTTCCTTAAACCCAAAGAAGTCTCTTTTTGCACTCAGAGAAGGTAAGTTGCTTGGGCATATTGTATCTGCAAACGGAGTGAAGATCGACCCAACAAGAGTAGAGGCAATTCATAAACTGTCTCTCCCAAGATCCAAGAAAGATATCCAATCTTTCCTTGGAACCATAAATTTCATTAGGAGGTTTATTGCAAATTTTGTAGAGCTTACCAAATATATCACATGCATGTTGAGGAAGGATTTTGAAGTGAAATGGACAAAGGAAGCCAAGCATTCTTTTGAATCTATCAAAAAAGCTATTATGACATCCCCTGTCTTAATTAGCCCAATTTTTTATAAAGATTTTTATATTTTCTCATTTGCCTCTAATAATACAATTGCAGCAGTGTTGTTACAGAAGAATGAAGATGGGCATGAGCAGCCAGTGGCATTTTACATCAAGGTTTTGAGAGATGCTGAAATCAAATATGGCCCAATTGAAAAACATGCCTATGCACTAATCAAATCACTTAAGGCTTTCAGGATCTATATACTACAGGCCAAGGTAATAGCATATGTCCCTTCCAGTTCCGTGAAAGATGTCATGGCTCAGCCTGGCATTGATGGGAAGAGAAGCAAATGAATTGCGAAAATGATTGAATTTGATATTGATATTAAGCCAGTCAAACTTGTCAAAGGCCAAGGGCTTGCCAAAATCCTTGCAAATGAAAATTGTAAAATGTTAGGGATAAATTTTGTTGGGGTAGATGCAAAAAGCATGCAATCTCAGATCTCAAAAGGGAAACTCACTTATGATTTGCAGGTATCTTCTCACTTGGCTGACTACGAATGGTGCGGTCACATTGTATATTTTTTGCAGAATCTTACAGCTCCTCCAGACATGAGCAAAACACAGGTGAGAGCTTTAAAACTTAAGGCCATTAAATTCTACATTAGTGACAAGATCATGTTTTGGAAAGATCCTTTAGGAGTATTGTTGAGATGCATTAACAAGGATGAATCAGTACAGATCATGACAAAATTTCATAGCAGTGAGTGTGGCGGACACCATTATTGGAAAACCACTACTCATAAGATTTTGAGAGCTGGTTATTATTGTCCTTCCTTATTTTCTGATGTATGTGCATTTGTCAAATCATGTGATAAATGCCAGAGGTTTTCAGGTAAGCAGCGGTTGAAATCTCTGCCCCTTAAACATGTTGTGGTTACAGGTCCTTTCCAACAATGGGGGCTGGATTTTATTGGAGAAATACATCCACCTTCTAGCAATCAACACAGATGGATTCTTGTTGCTACTGATTACTTCACGAAATGGATTGAATCCATTCCCACCAGGAACACTAATCATACAGTAATCATTAACTTTCTATATGATCATATTTTTGCTAGGTTTGGTTGTCCCAAAAGATTTGTTACGGACAATGCAACAACATTCAATGATAAATCCTTGGTAAAGTTGTGTAAGGACATGGGAATCCAATTAGTTCATTTTACAACCTATTATCCCCAAGGAAATGGCCTTGTCGAGTCTTCAAATAAGAGTCTAGTAAGAATTGTTAAGAAATTACTAAACGAAAATCAAAGGAGTTGGGACTCTAAATTAAAGTTCACTTTATGGGATGATAGATTCACAAATAAGAAATCTATTAATACATCTCCTTTCAAGCTAGTTTATGGCACAAAAGTTGCTTTTCCAGTCCAGCTTGCATTACCAGTGGCCAGATTTCTTCTGGAGGCTGATTCTGAGCAAAATGATCTTACTAGGAGGATTTTTCATTTGGTTGAATTACAGCAGGTCAGAGAACAGTTGGTTGAAAAGATTGAACTGCATCAGAGGAAGGTGAAGGGCACTTTTGATAGAAAGGTGAAGGAAGATATTTTTAAAGCAGGGGATCTAGTTTTGAAATGGGATGCAACAAGGCAGGAAAAGAGTAAACATTGCAAGTTTGATGCTCTCTGGACAGGTCCATTTATTATATCATTAGTGCAGTAGAACAACACTTTCGTCCTCCGGAATCTGGGAGGTGAAGAAGTCATAGGTGGCCCATTCAATGGGCATTTTCTCAAACTCTATTTCTCATAAGGCTTTCTCAAGCCTTGCTCTATTGTAAATATTTACTTCAATTTTTCTTTTTTCAGTTTGTGTGTTGAAATAACTCCATGCCCAATGGAATACTGAGTCAAGTTAGTCTTGAGTCTTTGGTGATAGGAAGGATATTGAGTCAATAAAGGTTCTTGAAACTCACAGGGAGAATTTCATCCCCAATAGGAGCCAAATGTTATCTCCTAAAAATAAACTTGTCTTTTTGTTCGATTTTTAGGTCATAGCATACTAAGTCATGAATGAGTGTCTTTTTTAATTTTTTGTGGTCTATGGTCTCTAAGTATAGAGAATAAGTTGTAAAGTCCAAATAACTCGATTTGACATTGATTATTTTTTAAAAAATTAAAGAATACCTTTTCAACGGCTAAATGTTGTTTTGAAGCTTAAGATGAGCCGCAGAAAGTTCAAGCTTTCAGTGACAAAATGGCATTTCAAAGGACAGAGGAGTCGGTGAAAGTGAAGGCAGGGTTTTTAGTCAGCGCATCAAGCGAACCTGAATGTTAATTGAAGGACACATGTCATCAAGACATAATGGCATCTTAAGTGGTCTTTTGGCATTATCCCACGTTCTTTGCCACCGTTTATGTAAATGATTATGCAGATCGTGTGAGGGTTCAATTTCTCGTCATCTTAGAAGATTGTTTAGCCATCGTCACGCTCATTTCATACATTCTCGGAGCTGGTTGACACCTACAATCATTCAAATTTAAACACAACACATGGGGAGAGTTATAAAGGGCACTCTTTCACCATTTTAACAACACATAATTTTTCACCTTCGCCTGCAAGCTCCTGCCTATTGGTAAGAAACGTTTGTTTTAGGATTTTTAGACTAATTCATGGTTGCTGCAGATGGGGAAAAAGCGGAGAGGTCCACCTCTCAGAAAGGAGCTAGATAGTATGCAGTATTTGCAGTCTCACCCAAATATTCATCAGCTATTTTCAGGGGCAGGCTGTCTCACTTATGTTGAAAGATTACAGGAAGGATACCACCAGGGTATCACAAAAGCCTTTGCTAAATCGTATGATGGGGACAAGGCCACAGTTGGCTCTTTGGAGATACTAGTAGATGAAGCTGCCATAGCCTCTACTACAGGCATGCCAAGGACAGGGAAGAACTGGTTCAAAACTACAGTCACAAAAGACCTGGAATTTAGACCATACCTAAAACCAGAATTTCAAGATATAATCTGGAAAAAGGACATTCCTAGTTCCTACTTGGAAAATAAATGGCAAACTCTTCTCAAAGCCATCCAATTATACATAACTACAGAAGGAAGGTATGGCAGGGTCATGATGTATCATTTCAGGCTAATGGATCACTTTACAGGGAAGACACCATTGAATCTGCCATTTTATTTCCATAAAAGCCTTACTAAGATGTGCAACAGAGTTCGGGTTGAACCAAACAACATTCAGAATACCCTGTTTCATTTTGGTTTAATAAAGATGATCAATATGGAAGAATTAAAGAAGAAAGAAAGGACATGGGAACAATTTGTGTTCTGGGAAGGTTTTGGGTTACAATCTCAACCTGAGAAAGGTAAGAGGAAAGCAGGTAAGAAATCGTTGTCTCCTCAAAGCAGTTTGAAGAGGAGGAGAGCTATTACTCCTGAACCATCAGCAGAACTAGGATCGAGTTCAAAAGCCCAAAAAGAAAAGAAGAAGTTGGATTTTGATGAAGACACAAAGCAGGCTGCACCCAAGAAGACAAACTATCTGAATTTGCCATATTCAGATTCAGATGAAGAACTAGAAAAAGAAGAAGTCCATGTCGATGAAAATATAGAATTTTCCATGGAGCAAGAACCAGAGACTGAGATGCTCACAAGTACTGAAAAGGGTGAATCATCTAGTGGCAAAAAGAAGTAGAACAGATCAAGGGAAATCAAGAAACTTAAGGAGAAACTAGCATAGCAGGAAGTGCTAGAAAGGGTGATAAAGGCCAGATATGAGACCCTATCAAAGAATTTCATAGAAACCGGTGCAGCCTTGGAAAGATTGGCACTTGAAAGTATAAAGGAAAAGAAGAAGAAGAAGAGGATCACAAAAGACTATAACAATTTATGGTGGTTGGCCAAGCGTTTGAAGAGAAAAATCAAAAGGTTGAAGGCTAAAATTGCTACACACCCAGATCTGCATGTTCTAGCACAAGCTGTTGTAAATTTGCAAGAAAATCAACCCAAGTGATCGAGGTGAAGACTCATTTTTTAGGCTTTTATATTTTTGGCCAACTTAGGCTTTTCGGCAGCATAATCGACATAGAAACACACAGTTAGCCGCTGAAAAGCAGGGCTTCCGGCGACTAACTTGCATTCTTCAGGGTGAAGGAGCTGCCGAAACCTCAGAAAGTTATTGCTAAAGATATGGAACTTGAAGTAAGGGAATTTTGGTGATCAAAAGGCATAATAAGGTTTCAAACAAACCCCCACATATATTTTGGCTACTCCCTTCAGAGTTTTGAGGCATTTATCTTTTGGGCCAACTCAAGCTTTTCAGCGGCACAATCAACATAGCAACACACAGTTAGCCGTCGAAAATCAGGGCTTTCGATGGCTAAATTGCATTCTTCAGGGTGAAGAAGCCGCCGAAACCACAAAAAGTTATTTTTAAAGAGATGGAGCTCGAAGTAAGGTGTTGAATTTCCCCTACAACTATTGATATCATCCAGTTGTCAAAGACAGAGGTCAGCCTAGGTTTACACATCAGACACTTGCATACAGTTGTCGAAGACTTAAGGAATTGAAGACAAATCGAGTTTTAGAAGTAGACTAGATCCATTTTTGTTTGAAAGATTTTGGAACAATTTTTCTATTATTAGTCTTTTCAGATCCGATTTCTCAGTATCTGAAACTGTTTGTAAAGGTTATAAAGCCTGTCGATTTTATAGATTAGGGGTTCGAGTTTGGAGGGACTGATACTACACCATTTCTGTAATATACTTTTTCTTATGATACAATGCAGATCACAAGTTCCTCTCATTTATCGATGTCAGATTTCCATTTCTCTTTTTCCCTGTACTTGAATGGTTGTTATTGATCTATGTTTATCTTAATTGCTTGTCAATTCATAAACTGTGATTTAATAAATAATCAACGCTATCTTATTTGACCCATCACATGTGTGTTCTGGTTAATAAGCGTAGCCTTCTTCACCCACCAACAAGCTATCCATCTGATCATTGATTCTTGAGAGCATTGTTTCATCTGGTTGTACACATTTGACTGTCTTGACACAAATCCAGTAGGTCAGTATTTCCCATTTGTTCCAAACGCAAAACACCAAATTATTCACACTTTAAGTTACCAGGCTTCTTCAAGCTACAACCTGAGAAGGACTCCTGGAGAGCTAACATATATAGAGTAAATTATTAATGCACAACTCATATTTTATAAGTATTAGTTAGAATTATCAAAATTTTCATGATATTGAATAGTCTACTTAACACTTATTACATTGGATGATGTTCATAGGATATTCTAAGTAGTGAAATGAATTGCATGACATTAATCATCACCTTGAGGGCTTGCACTCAATAACCAAAACTTCTGGAGAGGTTACACATCCCAATATTTATCTAGCTTAAACATGATTAACTATGGAGTTTTTCTCATAGTCATAGTTTGTGTTCTAGATGTATTATTTGCATTTTAAATGTAGAAATGATCTTTCTAACAGATTTGCTTGGTCATCTAGTCTTCATTGTTTTGTTATGGATCCATCAGATGGTGCTTTTGTCCTTAATTAGGTCTTGTATGATACTTCCCCAAACTTTGTCTCATTTTTTGGTAACACCTTTCACCCTTTTGACCGCTCAATATACCTCAATTTTGTCCACTTTGTGTCTTCTTATTGCTTTGAGTCTTTCTATCACGATTATGTGTTGATGTGTGACTTATAAGTGGGAACATGTGAATGAGTGGTATTTTTCTCAAGTAACATGTCAAGCATGGAAAAGAGGATAATTTGTTGGGCCAAAGTTCCATGTGTACAGAGGGAACTTTTTCTTGCTTTACTTGTCTGCTTGCTTCAACTTTCTCTTGTATTTTTACTTTCGTTTAAGGTCAAGTTGACAGGCTTGAGCCTTGTCACCCCTTTCACCATTAAACCATTTAGTGGATTGGTTGGTTCTCCAATGAGTTAGTCAATGTTTTAGTTGTAGTGTTCTCAAGTCCACCTCATGCAAATAATGACTCATACTTGATTGTACAAGCATTCTCCATCGAGTAGAGCATCGACTTGTACGCATTTGAACAAGATCGATAATGGCTTGAGAGGCTTTTCATTTGGCTATCTCCCATTAATTTGATTTAGCAATTTCCTCGATTTGGAAAACCATGCCACATGGAATGACCCATTAGTAGTCCGTAAGGGGGGAGTCATTTGATTTAGCAAATTTCTCCATTTGGAAAACCATGCCACATGGAATAACCCATTGGTAGTCCAAAAGGGGGGAGTCATTTGATTTAGCAATTTTCTTCATTTGGAAAACCATGCCACATGGAATAACCCATTGGTACTCTGTAAGGGGAGTCATTTGATTTAGCAATTTTCTCCATTTGGAAAACCATGCCACCTAAAATAACCCATTGGTAGTCCGTAAGGAGAAGTCTTGGGTTGTTAACCTATTTCCTTACGTTCAAAAAAGACAAACTCTTAGCCAAGTAGAAGCAATTTTATTTCATAACCCACTACTAAGATTATACCTATTATTAGGTTACAAAAGAAAAACAAATAAAAAATAAAGTAAGAAAAAAGAAAAATAAATAAATAAATAGCTTTATATAAGGACAGAAAATTTGGGGAAAACACATTAAGTGGACGGCAGGATTAAGAAAAATAAATAAATAATTAGCTTGAGCTTTATATAAGGCAGACAGAAAATTTGGGGAAAACACATTACGTGGACGGCAGGATTAAGAAAAATAAATAAATAATTAGCTTTATATAAGGCAGACAAAAAATTTGGGGAAAACACATTAGTGGACGGGCAGGACTCAAACCTGCGCGGGCAGAGCCCACATGATTTCTAGTCATGCCCGATAACCACTCCCGGCACGTCCACTTTAATGGTACACAATTTAAAATTGATCAGAATAATTAAATATAATGTTCAACAGCATCTAAATGGAAAACTAGACGGTAAGTTTTAAGTAAAATTGACAGCGGCAACCTCGATATCGCTAAAGCGCCTGTAGCTCAGTGGATAGAGCGTCTGTTTCCTAAGCAGAAAGTCGTAGGTTCGACCCCTACCTGGCGCGTGAATTGTAGATGTTTTAATTCTTTTCCTCTTTAGCTTTGCGGTTGCCTGCCAGCGAGACGAAGTAGAAAAAGTTAGGTGCGATATCCATTCAAATTGTCTACACAATCCTAAAGCTGTAGGGCATTGATGTCCTGTTTAAGGGCATACAACTCCTCCACCAGGATTATTATGCTAACCAGCCTTCGTCTTGGAGGACCATGTTCCAGATTATGGTGAGGAAGTACCAATTTGACCAAGGAGGCGATCATTCAAGCAAATGAAAGGGCCTGTTTAGGGGAAGGGTGAGATGTAAAAAGGAGGAGCACATTTCAAGGACCACCACATATCCCTTGCAATGAACATCATTAAGGAGATAGTCCATTTAAGCAACACACATCCCATCATTTGCAATGAACATCATTAAGGAGATAGTCCATTTAAGCAACACACATCCCATCATATGCATTATAAGAGGGAGATCAAACAACAACGACCAGCTCGCCTTATTCATTGCACTGGTAGAGTTATGAGAGGTACGATGGTGGAGATAGTTCATGCATGTGGGATGAACTAGCAGTTTGGGGGTATAATTTCATAATTGAAAGCTCTAGATGGTAATGTTCATTTGCAAGGGAAGAGCTTGGCTTCTCAACCAATCTTGTATATTGCTTTTTTCGGTATCCCTTGTCACCACATGGATGTATCTATGGCCCATTGACATTGTTGGCATTGATATTGGTGATCATGTGCTCAATTTGAGAGAAAGAGAAGAGGAGTCCCAATCCTTCATGACAATTTTACAGGAGAAACATGTAGAGATGGCTTCAAACATTGTGTCTTTCCAATGTTTGGTGGAGCACATAGTGACACATCTTAATCTCCCTCTTGCATTCATGGTGTCTCCTCAACCTAGTCAATAAACACTTTTTTTGGACTCTACATCATCTAACCTACTTAGTACTTCCATGGATTGTGTTGTTGTCCAACCTGTGCATGATGTTGAAGCCCCACTTGGTACTTCCATGGACTGTGTTGTTTCCCAACCTGTGCATGATGTTGAAGCCCCACTTGACCACTTAGTTGCATCTATTGTTGCGAGTATGGAACATGAAGACTCAACAATACAAGTGGACCTAGATGTGGATGCCCATTTATGTTTTTTATTTGTTTTGTCATTTTGTGTTTATATTGAGACATTATATTTTGCAATACACTTGTGGTTCTGTGATCTAGTGTTTTACAAAATGTTGTAAATATATTTTTTTATGAAATTTTTGCATTGAAAAATCTAAGGGTAATGCCTTCACATACCCTCCATTTTTAATCTCTAGTTATATGATTTGATCACAAATATTTTAATACAAAAATTCTATCCAAACTACTTTAACTACGACATAATTTATTTTTTCATAAATTTTACCATTATCACTAAAAAAAAAATAAAAAAACTTTAATACGATTGTTATTATATAATAGTTATACTAAGTCTTATATTGCATTATTTTTGTCTTTATGACTTTCTCCAAATTTATTTATTTTTTAAGAGTTGTTTCATTTTCATAAAAATTTTATGATTAAAAAGAATTTATTTATTTCCTTTTTCATTATAATTTCCTTAAAAGGGAGTGAAAATCACTCTTTTTGTCTATGATTTTATCCCATAATATTAAGAAAAATGTATTTCTTTCAAACTTTATTTCTTTCATTACCATAATAGTTATCCAAATTATATAACCTAATTTTTATTTATAATTAAATCTCCTAAAAAACTTAGGTGAATTTCTTTCTTTCATTGGATTTGTCTCTCTTGTTGATTTCACAAATGGTTCTTATGTAATCAACATCTTGAACTCTATGGAAGGCTAAGTTGAAGAGAGATGACAATACACACTTGGGTTTTTATAGCCCTTAATTAATTACCCTTTGATTTTGTCCTCCTATTAATAATTATGTGCAATCAAAGGAGGTGAAGAAGGTATTTAGATCAAATGTAATTGGCCTCGATCAACTTTTTATGTATTTTAAAATCATTTAATTTTTAGGATTTTAAAAGAATATATTTTTTTTAATGAATTAAGTGTTGTTAGTTAACAATATGTAGGGAGACTCTCAAAATAAGTGATATAGCTTTAAAAAACAAAAAATAATAAAAGAAATATATAAAAATTGTTGAAATATTAACAAGAGCGTTGAAAATGAAAAATTTAAAAGAAATTACAAAATTGTTTTATTTTTTAAAATATGTAATTTTTATAACATTTTACATAATAAAAATGAGTGATAAAAAAGTTAAAGATCAAAATTAGATAGAAAAATAAAACAAAGAACCACATAACTGACCATAATCAATTCATTTTATTAATAAAAATGTTCCATAGAATATGTCTTATAAGAGAAACAAGTCTCTTCCAAGGTTCTATGAAAATCTAGACCAAGATTGTCCTATGAAAACCTAGACCAAGATTGTTGAAAGCTCACCTCGATGTTTTCAACATTGTACAAAGACTAGTTAAAGTAGACAAAGAAAACAAAAGCAAGTGTTGAAACTTTTGACTCTAGGAAAATTGAAAATTAATGAACTGGCTCTCATAATTGTGTTGCTTCTGCAGATTTGACTAAAAGACAATGTCTCATTTAAATCCAAACAACAAATCACAAGATTGAACGACACGTACACACTATATACCTAAAGAACAAAAGGTAGACATTTAAAACCCTTTCATTTGTGACTTTCTTGAAGGACACTCTACTATCATCAAAACACTATTTAGTCATTGACGAAAATACTGAATGGAAGATTAAAAAAATGAGTGAAAATAATTGCTAGATTTTAGCCTACCCCTTTCCTAAAATTTGGAACCCTTTTAATGCTTAGACAAGTTAGTTGGTAGTTACAAACTATTTCTTGAAAATATAATATTATAAAATAATTTATGAAAATATAATATTATAAAATAATTTAATGATAAAGTGAAAGCAAAGTCACTTTTGTCAAATAAAGTGCTTCGAGGGTAAAAAATGTAAAATATACACATGACAAGTAAAGACGAGGCCCGGTCTCCTTAACCAAACAAATCAACCAAGAACTCATATAGGGGATGAATCCCATTGGTCATACAAACACCTTATTTCTCACGTTTTGAACCTCCATATGACTCCTATAATATTACCTTATGTTCCTTGAGACTCCTCTTCCCTTTCTCTCAAAATGAGAATACACTCACCAATATCAATGCTAACAATTATTTCGACAATAGAAACGGGCTATGGATACATCCATGCAGTGGCAAGGGATACCCAAAAAAACAATATACAAGGTTAGTCGAGGAGCCAAGCTCTTCCCCTACAAATGAATATTGTCATCTAAAACTTTCAATTATGAATTTATACCCCCAAACTTCTAGTTCATCCCACATGAAAGACTCACATGAAAGACTCTCCACCATTGTACCTCTCATAACTCTACTAATGCGAACAAGGGTTGCAATAAAAGAAGCAAGGCAATCATTGTTAATTAATTAGATAACTCAACCCATGAAGTGTGCCAAGTATGGGTATGGGAGGTCAAGCATCATTCAATGGTCTAGACTAGGCATAAAAAACAATCAATGTGCCCACTAAAACAAATGTTAAGTTAGACGAATGAACATAGGCCAAATTGCATATATGTAAAATGCTAGGAGTAAACTCGCAACCAATTTCAACTTACAAATCAATGATAGGAGGCCAAAACAAAACATAATTTGACCAAACCCAAAGGAGGATGGTCAACCTTTACACAACCCAAAATAATAACCATTTGCGGAGCAAGGAAAAGTTAGTATACAATGATTAGGCCGAGCCATATAAGGTGGCACCATAACATGCCAATGTGATTTCAGGCAATGATGCAAATGAGAGTATCATATAAGGTGGCACCATAACATGCCAATGTGATTTCAGGCAATGATGCAAATGAGAGTATGGATGAGGGTCAAGCTCCAATTCCTATGGCTCTAAGTCCTTGTTACAACATAAAACATGCATGAGTAGTAATGTTGGGCAAGAATCGACCACGTAGCTAGGTTAGATTAGGGCACAATTACTAGCTCAAACTTCACTTAACAACACATTAGCCAAATGAAATACTAATCAACTAACAATAATTCCAAAAAAAAATTTGCAAAGTTACTTTTACATGTTGCTTTGAAAAGGTTGGAGTTGATAATTCTCCACAATGGCCAAGAATCACTTCATAATAATGCTCAGGCCTCGAGTCCTCACGATGGTATTGACACAGTCAAATGTTTATTTTTAAACTAAGAGAGATTTTCCAAAGCTAAGGTCCAATTAACCTTCTCTTTGTTTGGGATAGTAAGATCCTCCAATATGTTGGCTTGGCTACAAATATATGGATTTAGAATTGAATTATTAAAATCTAAATCCTAAATACATTCTTAAATTGAAAATAAAAAGTAGTTTTACAACTAAATGTCTAGTTAGGATTTAATAATATGATATTAACAGTTATTTCAAATAGAAAGTAGTTGGTTGAATATTAATGACAAAAATATCTGAAATAACCAACCATAAAACAAAGTTAGCTTGAATTGAAATAACCCATTATAATTTCATATCCACTGATTAGCAACTTATTGAAAAACAATAGAAAAAATTAATTATAGTTGCATGAGAAAATTATGCAACAAAATCAAACATTCTTATATCCATTCCAACATAAGCAAGTAAAGGAACAATATGATCTAGAATTGATCTATAAACAATCATGGATATTTCACTCGAATAGTTCATCACAACATATTTTACAATGTTTTAAAATCTTTTATTATTCAATTTATTTCCTTAGATCCCAAATTTCATATTACCAACTTAAAGCTCAAATTTATGGAAATAATTGAATTTTGAAAATCAAAGAACAAGAAAATGAACATACCAATCACACATATGAACACAAAATGTGAACTGGGAAACTTGATATGGGAGAAAACCTAGCGAGAAGGTGAGGTGTATACTCTACTCATAACTCAATACGGAGTTGCCTTTGATACGGTGACATGAATGCTTTCTATAGAATCTTCATCCTCCTCTATTATGCTCTCAAATCCCAATCCTAGATGCTCTTCTCAACTATGGAACAAGTACAATGATAAAAAAATGAAATCCCCTCTCTTCCTAGAGACCTAGTGTTTAACATAGCTTGATAGTCATCTAGGGTTAGGTTTTTTGCATGCCTCAACCCTCAATTAGTCTTGAGGCTTTGGACCTTCTAGAATATTCTTGAAAGTCCACACATGACTATCCCTACATGTGTGAGTAATGGGGGTTGATGTGGCATCCACTCAGGACCATGGTGGTTAATAAGGTAGGTCAACTTGCAGGAGTTATAACTTCCACATAAAAAATTCGATTAAGGTGGTTTTCACATCGTTGGAATGCTCTTGGTGTATAGAACAACATCAAGGGGTTGGGATATATGCTCACAAATTTTTGACCCAAAAACATGTCATTTGATGCCTCAAAATGACTCTAGAAGGTTTTGAACCCCAAATCTCCAAATTGAGACCTACCACCAAAATGGACCCTACAATCCAATTCCTCCAATTTTTCCACCTAGAATGTACCAAGATAGATGAAAAATTATATAATGATCCATTCTTGATCAATTGAACACCGATGGAAAAGACAAGAAGTATGTTCAATGGTGTAAGCATATAACAAAAATGTTAGGTAGAGACAATAGATATTGCATGTTATTTGATAAAATGATCACCTACATCATTACTGGTTGATAAGACTCCTCATGAGGCATGAACTAGTAATAAATTGTCTCTTGTGTGTATCATAGTTTTTGGTTGTGACATGTGCATGTTCCAAAGGATAAAAGGAGAAAACTAGACAATAAAGAATAAAAATGTATCTTCATTGGTTATAAAGATGGAGTAAAATGCTACAAACTTTGGAATCTAGTAATAAGGAATACTATTTATAATTGTGAAGTGATATTTAGAGAACTTAAAAGTACTTCCAAGCATGAAGATGAACCAAGAGAGGGAGAACTAGAGAAAATAAAGTTTTAGTTGGAGTTCATGGAGAATCTAACTCAATGGATGAAGATGATTCAAATGCATCATATGAATAGAAGGAACCATAGCCCCTCATCTTGAGGATATCTATTCAAGTAAGAAATAAAATAGAAAGGTATAGTCCACCTAATTTTGTTCTACCATTGTTTTATCCACTATTGATGATAATCTTAGAACTGTTAGAGAGGTAGTTGATTATAAGGAAGGTTAACCCTAGAATAAGGCCATGGTTGAAGAAATGGAAGCCTTAGACAAAAATGAGGCATGGGAATTGGCCAAGGTGACTAATGAAAGAAAACCTATCGATAGAAATGCAAAAGGAAAAGTCGAGAAGTACAAGGTTCACTTGGTAGTGAAAGGATATTCTCAAGTGGAGGGAATTGACTTTTGTGCGATTTTATCCCCTATTTCAATTGATTTCCATTATAATTTTGTTGTCTCTCGATATAACATTTGATATAGAAGTAGAAAAAATGGATGTAAAGATAATGTTCCTAGATGGGGACCTAGAAGAAGAAATATGCATGAAACATCTTGAAGCATTCATAGTTAAGGGTAAGAAGGAGTTGGTTTGCAAGATGAAAAAATACCTATATGGCTAAAAGGAATCCCCGAGAACGTGGTATCAAAAATATGATACTTACATACTAGGACTTGGATTTGTGAGAATCAAGGTAAATCACTATGTGTATTCCAAGCAATTTAGTGATCCATTTATTTATGTAGTATTGTATGTTAAATATATCTTACTAATTGGAAACACCAAGGATATAATTAAGGAGGTTAAGCTCAACTATCCTGTAAGTTTGACATGAAGGATCTTGGTGATACAAACTTTATTTTGGGCATGGAGATTAAAAACTATCACATGGATAGGAAACTTTGGTTAAACCAAAGGAAGTATGTTGAGAAAAATTTGCAAAGGTTTAATATGCAATAATGTAAACCAGTCAAGGTTCTTATACCTATAGGTGCAAATGTATTTGCAAAACAATTTCCCAAGACACAAGAAGAGGTAGAGGACACGTCCCATGTTCCCTATGCTATCATTGTTGGTATTTTGATGTATGTTATGGTCTGTACTAGACTAGGCACTACCCATGTAGTGGGATGTTTGAGTAGATATATGTCAAAACCAAGGAAGGAGCACTAGACAGTTGTAATGAGGGTCTTCAGTTATTTGTGTGACACTACAAATTATGCAATGTACTATAAAGGAATACTTGGACCAAATAGAGAGATAGATGTACAAGGCTTTGTTTATGTAAACTAGGCTAGAGATCTTAATCATAGAAGATCTATAAAAGGTTATGTGTTTAGCCTATTTGGAGGAGCAATCAATTAGATGAGAAAGAGACGGGTTTTAGTTGCACTTTCAACTATAGATTTAAATACATGGAAACCACTCATGCAATTAAGGAAGTTGTATAGTTGTAGAGGTTATGTTCATGTATTGGGTTTGTAAATCAAGTTGTACGGTTAGGTTGTGACAATTAAAGTGCAATATTTCTAGCTAATAACCCTGCTTGTCATTCTAATATTAATTATATAACCACATTGTGAGAGGCATGGTTGAAAACAAGAAGATTTTGCTGGAGAAGGTTGTTACCTTGAGCTGGAATGTTGCAGACTCATTGACAAATTTTGTTAGTACTGAGAATATCTCTTCATATAGATAAGAAATGCATATCTCTACCTTGAAACTATGACCTTATAAATCATGGACCCCCTTACTTTGAAAATAAAACAAAAAGTGGGAGAATTTTGGAGATGTGTTATATTCTTTGCATGTGTACTATGCATTCATCCACAAGGAATTAGCTACGCCAAGCATAACTAAAATACACTCACTTGATGGTGGGGATTAGAGTGTGAGGGTAGGGGCATTCAACCCTTCTCATAAGGGTTCAAAACTTGGTCCCCCCCATAAAAAAAGGGTTTTGGGTCCATTTTTTGCTTGTTTTTGGAATTTTTCGACCAATGGTTTCAACCCATTGTAATCTATTTAAAGAATTATGATTATAATCTAATTTAGGTTAAATGGATTAGGATTTTGGATGTTGTAAAATACCTAAATATTGTGTTGTGAATGATTAATTTATTAAAATGAAGAATATAGAGGCGTGGTTCTATGTTTTGTTGGTTTTCCTAATTCAAGGGTTTCAAGGTAAATCTTTGTGTATTTTGTGTGTGTCATTTCTTGACTTTCCATTTTCTTAATAATCCATATGCATTTATTCATTTGAAATGTTTTGAAACTTAAAATGATGACATATTTAGACATGTACAATTCACTTACATCATTGCTAGAAGTTAAACCCAACAAAGAAACTCATTTACCCAAAAACCCACAAAAATTATCTAACTTTTCATGCAAATAAGCCACTCCAAGATGTGCTCACGAGATGCCTTAAGACCACAAGTGTGAAGCTTTATAGTGTGCTAATTTTAGGGTGCAAGCATGTATACACCCCTTGAAAATACAAACCCAAACATTTTCATGCAATCTTGCATGCACCTATTGGAACTAGGGTTTTCTATAGGGGAATACACTAATATTACACACTTAATTAATTCCTCTAATCAAGGATTCTATTCATCCACACATAAATAAAAAAACATTGAATTATTGGAAATTAAAATTAAACTAACATTTCTAAAATGTTGAGAAAACAAAGAAAGGAATTTTCATGAATTTAAAAAAAAAACCTCTTAGCCTGAAGACTTGTTGATCAAAAATTTTGATCACCTTGATTTTCCACTCTTTGGAATAATTGAAAAAAAATGATATCATAAGGAGGAATTTGTGCATGCTCATCGGGTCATGGTGTATCCCTCATTCTCATCTTCATCATGCATTCTATGAAATCAAAATCTGAGTCTGTATGCCCGAGATACTCATAGTTTTGTCCAATCGCCCGACAAAGAAATTGCAAGAAGAGCTTTGAATAATTCATGAGGAATTTTTCTAAGTGTCGTGCCCCACTTATTCCATGTGAAACACTCATTCCTTTCTCACATAAATAATTACTTTCATTACTCTCATTCTCCATACTTATCCATTTTTACAACTTCCTCTCTTATCCCTTCACATACTCTCATAATCTCATTTCATACTTATTACAACTTACTCTCTTATCCCTTCACATACTCTCATACTCTCTATACTTAGTCATTTCTCTCATTTCTCTCTTCCCTTACTCTCCTCTCCATACTTAACCATTTCTACGTTAATATTTCCATACTTAACCATTTCTACGTTCATATTTCCATTTCGTTTTCATTTCCATTTTCCTTTTCATATTTATTTTTCCATTTTTCTTTCCATATTTCACATAACTCCATCACTTCACCTCCCAACACTTAGTAGAATTTCTCAATACTTGTCGCGGGTCCGTGATGATTTTTATGATTCTTCCCTTACCCCATCGTCCCACAACTTCACACTTAGACATTTTACAACTTGTTTTTTTACCAAGTCTTACCTCCATAATTTTGCACTCCCATCCATGATCATGATTTTTCATAACGCCTCTTTATGATTAACCTTAACACTTACACATTTTTACAACTCTTTTTACTAATTCTTGCCTCATTCACCATCCTCTTACCACGAGTACATAGTGATTTTTATGACTCTTCCATATACTATACCCCCTTCCTTCGATTTCACGTAACCTCGCAACCTCTTACCATATGTTGACAATGATTTTTATGACTCTTCCATAGAATATTTACCTCACCTACCTCCACATTCACATAAAAAATTCATTTATTTTACCTATAGTTTTTGGGCACACATCCAAATGACACATGGTAGGTGGTTGGATGTGATGTGTCAGGTATTCACAGGTCGACTGGGAAATGATTGTGCGTTGACTGGGCAACCAAAATTTCACTAAGTTGTGAATTTGTCTAAGGCACGAGAGCTACACTCAGACCTCCATAAGATAATTTACTTCACATGAATGATATGGAATGCCTTTACATTATAAACACTAATGCTTCACCCACCACAATGTATGTGGGACTAAAAAATGTAGAATTAAATCAAGGGATGAGATTGATCCACGAACCATATTGACGACTCCTCAACAACAATCTTCTGGAGCTTATAATTCATGATCCAGACGTCCGTTTTGGGAAATTAATATCTCATTGGAAATGATTCTACAAACAATACAACAAGAAAGGTTTCAATGGCTGAATTTTTCCATAATTCTTCCAAAAATTAAAGTAGCAGTCAACTCTATTTTCATAACTTGTTGAGAAATTTGTTTGGAACCTCAACTTCCAAAGGCTATAAGTTGAGATCCAAAACTCCAAATTTTCCTCAAGAGGACTCGTTGGAAATATGGAATGATGAATATTACTTCTATATTGGTTTCCATGGATGAGAAGTCAATTATCATGCTCATAAAATTAAAACATAGTCTACCTTTTTTAGACAATCAACTTCACATTTTGGAAATAAAGTTTATTAAAACACTTTTATAAAAGGATGAGGTGGGTCCCATTTGGAGGCATGAATATCAAAGAACTAAATTAATTAATGAGAATTTAATAAATCATTAATTCCAAAAAGAAGAAACATGTGAGAACTTCTAGAATAATAGAAACCCTAACTACTTCAAAGAAACATTGGGAGCAGATTTAAAAGAAGAGAGCAATGTCAAAGAGGGGTTCAGATTATCAGGGATAGAAGTTCAGATCATAAAGAGAGGTTGGATCATGAATATAGCTTTGCTCGACCATCAGTATGTAACCAAATCTCTTATCAACAAATAAAGATCGCCATTTTTTTCTTTCTTTTTCTTCTTCTTCTACACAATTTCTCTCAAAGCTTTATGTTTGTATATTAGAGATCAAGCATGAGGTTGAGTTCTTGAGTGTTATTTATTTTTATTCCTCCAAGTCTCTTTCTAAAAAGATCAATAGGATTATTTTACAACCATATATGTGGTTGGTAATGTAAGTCAAGATTGTCTAAATTATTCATGGAGGTTTAGTCCTTGTATTTGGAAAGCTTTATTTCTGAGCATTAGTCAATTGGTTTACTAAAATGTTGTTTAATATCTTTATATATAAGAATTCATAGAGAACTATTTCAGGGTATAACTTTAATGATTTCCCAGACTTTGGGATTTCTGGGTATGATATTTTTGGAGTATGCCCATCAAATTATTTTTAGTTTTGAATTCAATACTCATTCAAAGTTATCTGAAGTGATCAACACCACTTCACTCTTCTTCTTGTGAGAACATATGATTGCATCTTCTACTTTCATGTGTTTCAAAGGCATATATTTATTTTGATATTGAAGCCTTTCATTATCCTTTTATTGTAAATAAGTTGCTTTTTCCATTTTCGAGCAAATGTTGCACTCAAAGAGCAATATCATTATTAAGAACCATTTTACATACAAACTAAAGAAACAAAGATTTGGGGTTTGTTGTTTAACATTCTCCCATTTGACAGCCCAGTCCAAGAACATCAAGCTACATATTTTAGACAAATAACAGAGGAGTACCACCTCTATAAAAATGCAGGGGTATTTTATCCTCATAATGTTGTTGTTTGGATTTTGACAAATATGAACATCAACAAGGCTATAGATACACTTCTACTCCAACTTCTAGTCCAATTTTTCTCCAAGAGTTGTTTGAAGAGTATTCTCTAAGTTTCCTCCTTTCCAATCAAATTAAATCTATTATTTGACCAACCTACTATATCATGGGGGTACTCTTCTTCCCTTGGAACCCCCAAGTTTTA
Organism: Picea engelmannii; assembly: GCA_009831015.1. Taxonomy (NCBI): domain Eukaryota; kingdom Viridiplantae; phylum Streptophyta; class Pinopsida; order Pinales; family Pinaceae; genus Picea; species Picea engelmannii. The sequence continues at coordinate 215,716 of ML780879.1, read as the reverse complement.
AAGTTTATATGAAGGACTATACAAATAGAAAGTGTGACAAATATGAAGACTTCCTTCACCAAATGATTGTTGTTGGAAATTTGTTGTCATTAATGTCAAAGACAAAGGGAGATCATAAATTTATCTATGTGTTGATGAGGTTATGTGCATTGATGAGACTCTATGTGAAGGCAAGACGATTGTGAACAATCAATCCAAGTGAATTAAGGTTGCATGGGTATGAGAAAGAGTTGTACAATTGGAAGGAGGACAAAACTATCCTACAAATAGACAGACGAGATCAAGAAGGTGAATTTTTTTTTGGATGAGCAATCAAAGTTTGTTGAATTATGAGGGTGAAAAGGAAGCTTAGATGTGCGAGGATCTGAGCAACAATGAACCTGGCAAGGAAGGTTTTGAGCTCGATTAACTAGAGCAAAGCAAATAGTTATAGACAATTAATCCCACATGCACAAGGAATAAATATTTCAATTGGTTTATAATTAAAAGGAGAAGTCACTTAGTTTGAATATGAATGGAAGAGTCGTGAAACCCTACACAAGGAACTACCTTTTTAATTTTGGGGCCCAAATATACCGTATCAGATAAAAAGTGAAAGAGAAGCGCTAAAAGACCCTGGTGGGCCGATCGCCCGGTAGCCAATACCACATTAGTGCCATGTCAGTTAGTACATGAAGAAGGAGTCCATGTGGAGAATACATCATCTACCATGTCATATCGGATACCGAATCAGGGAAAATAGTTGAGATGCAACATTAGAGGTTTTGGGGGCTGGGTGGCTCGGTAGCCCGACGACCTAGTGGAATATATCAGATATCAAGAGATTAGGATAAAATACAATGTAAGCACAATTTTAATGTCCCAGGGGCTTGGTGGAACAATACCTCAGTGGCCCAACAATCCTGGTGACCCAGTGTAGTATATCACATATCAAAGATCGGAAGTGTGAAGTGTCAGTGTTATGTTGGATTTATGGGGGCCCAATAGGCCAATGCTCAATGCCACATTAGTTCCACCACAACATCCATGTCGATGCCACATTAGAGCCATAAAGGAAACCACGCCAGTGCCATGTGCTAGTGCTTAGTCAACATGGTGTCTGAACAAGGCCATAAGATGTGATGATGTCAACAATCATGTCAGTTCCATGTCACCCAACACACATGGAAGAGGTCCACATGGAGGACATATATCTTGTGCCACGTCATATCATAACTCAAAAGATCAAAGGATAATGGAATATGTTTGAAGTTCCCGAGGGCTCGATGGCTTGGTGGGTCGATGAGCCCGGTGGATAGGTGAACCCGATGACTAGATCACCTAGTGGACCTAATGGGTCGATCATCTAGTGACCTAGTGCATGGGATATAGAAACTTGTGCTTGGGAGAATCTTGATCGTTCATTAATCAATGGTTGAGATCAGACTGGAGCACCAACGAAGTTGAGGACATGAGTTTGAATTCCCAGGCGCCTGGTGTGCCCGGTGGGTCGGTGAATCGATAAGCCCGATGGTATTGATGTTCAAGGAAACAAATTTCAATAGTCAATATTTTATCCGAGTAATGATCAAATGATTACTGAGGGCGTTGTGTGCAGGATTCAAGAGCTCGGTGGCCTGGTTAACATTTTGATGCGAAAAAGAAAATATCGATGGTTGAAATTCAATCGTGGCTTGATCCAATGGTTGATGAGTGTTGAGGTTTATGAGGTATGTTTCATAACCCTAGTGGCGCTAGTAACCAGGTAACCAATGGATAGAATGCGTGAAAACAGGGGAAATTAAGACTGGTTTCGAAGAATTTTTGCAACCCGATTTTAAGGAAGATTCAAAGGATTTAGAGTCGACCTATTGAGTATATTTTTTGTATGTGGATAAATCCTTGGAGGTATGGAGTGTATAAATAATGATGACGTGATATTTTTGTGAGAAAGTGAGCAAGTGAATGAGGTGGTGTGAATAAAGAAGTGAAGCTTTGAGGTTCTCAAGTGCGAGAAGATGAAGGACGAGAGAGATGTAATTGTCTGAGGGTGGAAGGGAGGTGCAAGGTCAACTAGATAACATCTGAAGTCATGTTGTTGGTGAAAAGGTGAAGCGTTTCATGGTAATTATAGAAAATATAGAGTAGTATGTGAAATAATTGATTCGTGAAGGAGGAAGCTTGGGCTAAAGTTTATGTATGAAACTTTAAGAAGAATTTGATCCAGAAAAACAAGTTGGGGATACTGGTGTCTCCATTAATTTGGTTCTTACATCTTGTTGAATTGGTTCTCGTCTGAGGGGATTGGTGTTTCCAATAGGTTGGTTCCTATATATATTGCATCCATAGGTATTATGTTGGTGCCTACAACTTGCTGAGTTGGTGCTTAGTTAAGGAGATCGGTGTCTCTTGCAGGTTGTTTCCTGCAAATATTGTAATAGTAGGTTGGTTCCTACATGAATTTATAAATACAAGTGTTGTGGTTTTCTCCCATTTGGGTTTTCACGTTAAATCCTTGAGTATCGTGCAATGTGTATCTGTATATGTTTATTATTGATTTCTTTTGGTTGGTAAAGTAATGAAATAATGATTTCAATACATTCAAGAAAAGTAAAAATGATCTCATATTGATTCACCCCCCCTCTCAGTATAAGTAAGTGTGCCAACAATTGGTATCGGAGTTGGTTCCCTCAGGAACAATGTAACCATTAGAAGGTGGATCCCTCCAGCACACATGGATAAACTGGAAGGTTTCTTTACAAACAGAGCTCCATTATGTGATGGATCAAATTATTCCTTTTGGAGCATAAGCATGAGAACTTATTTGATGGCTCTTGGATTTGAAATTTGGAGTGTTGTTAAGAATGGTTACACAACTCCAACAACTCCACCTATAGATACAACTGGAAAGAGGCTTGGTGACAATAATGATAAAGCCATGAATGAAATTTTGTGTGGTCTCCCAGATTCATAATTTTTCAAAGTTATGCATTGTGTTTCAGCAAAAGAGATGTGGGACAAGTTACAAAACATATATATGACAAGGTCAAGAAGGAAAAATTACAAACCCATAGAGGAAATTTTGAGATCCTTAAGGTGAATGAAGAAGAGAGTATTGCATCCTATTTTCTTCATGTAGATGATATTGTCAACACTATCAGAGGATTGGGTGAAGAGGTTAAATAAACCATCATTTTTCAAAAGGTTCTTAGGTTACTTTCCTCAAGATTTGATCCCAGGAATCTTCCATTGAAGAAATAAAGGACCTAGACAATCTTAAACTAGATGAGTTGTTGGAAGATTGGTTGTTGTCATTGATGTCACCCCTAGTCATTGGTTGTAGTCATTGATGTCAACCCTAGCCATTGGATTTTGGACCCCACAGTTGATCGAAGTATATAGACATGAAGGAAATTACACAAGAATATACAACACCCATGGAAGGATAGTATAAGTCATGCCACTTCTGGTGGTATGTGGCACGTCACGTGGATCCTCATGATTGAGGAGAAATGAATTTTTGAAGATGACAATGTGAATTGAAGAAAAAAATACATGTCGGCCCTAATGTTAAAAGGAAGTTGTTGGAAGATTGGTTGTTGTCATTGATGTCAACCCTAGTCATGGGTTTTGGACCGCAAGATTGATGAAGGTATTTGGACATGAAGGAAAATGCACATGCAGATAAAAAACCCATGGATGGATAGTATACATCATGTTGTTTCCAGTGGTATGTGGCACGTCACGTGGATCCTCATGGTTGAGGAGAAATGAATTTTTGAAGATGACAAAGTGAATTGTACATGTAGGCCCTGAACATAATTACAGAATAGAATTACAAAATAAGAAAGTGTCAGGTCAGCCCTAATGTTAAAAGGAAGTGACATAAATGGTATAAATAAACATCATTATACATTCATTTGATACAAGTCAAATTTCATAGGGAATAAGAAGTAAAAGAAGGCCAGATTTCAAGGGAGGATGAAGTCTTTTGGTGATGTGTTCTAAGGTATGTTATTTTCAGGTCATCTTACCATTTTTGCTATGAAAAATTTTTCTAGAACGATTCAGATGGTTAAATCACTATGGGATTGATAAGACATATCAAGGTACCTCTGGTAAAAAGTTCAGCTCTTGATTCACTATAATTATGGAGATACACTCTATGGAAAATAGGGTTTGTGACCAATCCTGAAGCTAGTCAATAAACATGTGTTCTGGGTAAAACAGTCATAACTTCTTCATAAAGAATCCAATTGAAGTGGGACCACTTCCATTAGAAATAGTACATATTGTAGTTTCTTGTGTGTGAGTTTCAAAATCGGATGTTAAATATTGAGCGCGGGGAATGTTGTACAAGTTGGGTCTTCTGAACAGACCAGAATTGAATAAAGTCTACCATTCTTTCTATAACCTCCTTTTGGGGAGGATTCAAGGAGTGGAAATTGGAGGAGTTTCAGAGAATACATTGAGTAATATTATCTACAGGATCAGAGTACTCCAAGAATTGAAGAATTGAAGAAATTTAAGAAGTCTCGGGAAGCATTATCAGGTTCTATGTGATGATTGGTTGATGGTGATGATTTAATGTAAAGTTTTATTATCTCTCATATATTCTTGGGTGGAAGGAAGGGGCAAGGATGGAGAGCTCAAATCTCTCTTGATATTGGAGGATTGTATC
>ML780879.1:185362-201175 GCA_009831015.1 Picea engelmannii | reverse complement strand
TCTCCCATCAGGTATGAAAGCAATCATTATGAAGGAAACTACAGAAGAATAGATCGTGAACCCAGATGGACCACACCACAAAGAAGATCACTTACGCCCAGGTATCAAAATTTCTTTCTTGGACATTGTTCTACTTGTGGAAATTTTGGGCACAAGGCAATCAATTGTAGAATCAATGAAAGGAATAACTATGCAAGCTACATGAATGATGAAAATAGTAGATATGGAAATGTTCGTAGACCTGTCAATAGAAATTATAATCCATTTGACCCATTAATGGATGAAAATATTGTATGTTACAAGTGCAATAATCTTGGTCACAAAGCACAATGTTGTAGAGAGATGAAGGAAGATAATCATATGTCAAATGTCTGCATACCAACCACAACATGGAAAAGGAAAGAAATTCCACAAAATGAAAATTGTTGAATAGAATTGGTCACTAAAGAATGCAAAGAAGAATATGAATGGTTCATAGACAGTGGGTGCTCATCTCATATGACCGTAGATCAAAGCAAATTTGTCATCTTGAAGAAAAGAGGTGGAAATGTTGCATTTGGAGATGACTCATCTACCAAAATACTTGGAAAAGGAACTGTAAAGCTTGGAAGTGAAAATGTAAAAGAAGGAAAAGTCCTATTGGTTGAAGATATGAAGCATAATCTTCTCAGTGTCAGCAAAATATGTGATCAAGGATACACTCTTACGTTTGACTCCCGAAAATGTAAAATCGGAGAAAATAACTCGGGAAGATTGGTTGCAACTCCAACGAGAAGACCGAACAACATATACATCCTAGACATGAAGAAGAGAGAGAAGACGAAAGCCACACAAAATGATTCCAAGTAATAAAAAGTCCTAAAGACCAAAAATAAGGATGAAGTATTATTGAGTGCCAAATGTTCAGGGGGAGCAGCCCCAAAGAAGAAGGTCACCTTTTTCCATTAAACTCAGGGGGAGAAGCCCTAAACTTTACCATTGATGTCAAAGGGGGAGAGAAATTGGGATCATGATGATAGGGGGAGCATGAGTTTTGCCATCAATGACAAAGGGGAAATTGTTGGAAGATTGGTTGTTGTCATTGATGTCAACCCTAGTCATGGGTTTTGGACTGCAATATTGATGAAGGTATTTGGACATGAAGGAAAATGCACATGCAGATACAACACCCATGGATGGACAGTATACATCACATTGTTTCCAGTGGTATGTGGCACATCACGTGGATCCTCATGGTTGAGGAGAAATGAATTTTTGAAGATGACAAAGTGAATTGTACATGTAGGCCTTGAAGATAATTACAGAAAAGAATTACAAAATAAGAAAGTGTCAGGTTGGCCCTAATGTTAAAAGGAAGTGACATAAACGGTATAAATAAACATCATTATACATTCATTTGATACAAGTCGAATTTCAGAGGGAATAAGAAGTAAAAGAAGGTCGGATTTCAAGGGAGGATGAAGTCTTTGGGTGATGTGTTCTAAGGTATGTTATTTTCAGGTCATCTTACCATTTTTGCTATAACTTTGTTTCTAGAATGATTCAGATGGTTAAATCGCTATGGTATTGATAAGACATATCAAGGTACCTCTGGTAAAAATTTCATCTCTTGATTTTCTATAATTATGGAGATACACTTTGTGGAAGATAGGGTTTGTGACCAGTCTTGAAGCTAGTCAATAAACAGGTGTTCCGGGTAAAATAGTCATAACTTCTTCATACAGAATCCAAATGAAGCAGGACCACTTCCATTGGAAAGCGTACGGACTGTAGTTTCTTTTGTGTGAGTTTAAGAATCGGATGTTAAATATTGAGCGTGGGGCGTGCTGTACAATTTGGGTCTTCTAAACAGACCATAATTGAATAAAGTCTACCATTCTTTCTATAACCTCCTTTTGGGGAGGATTCAAGGAGTGAAAATTGGAGGAGTTTCAGAGAATACATTGAGTAATATTATCTACAAGATTAGAGTACTCCAAGAATTGAATAATTACAGAAATTTAAGAAGTCTCAAGAAGCATTATCAAGTTCTATGTGATGATTGGTTGATGGTGATGATTTAATGTAAAGTTTTATTATCTCTCATATATTCTTGGGTGGAAGGAAGGGGCAAGGATGGAGAGTTCAAATCTCTCTTGATATTGGAGGATTGTATCTTCCTCTTGGAGTTTTTCCCCTCCCTTTACATTTGGAAGTTGTAGCTACCTTTGGAAGTCATTACTTCCCTTGAACAATAACCATTGATTATTTCTCATATATTGTGCATGGTGTATTGTGGTGTATTGGTGTAACTCTTATACTATTGTTCATTTCTCATTGGATATACTTCAATGGTTTAATTATAAGTTGAAAAAGGTTTTAAATTGTACTTGATATTGATTCACCCCCCTCTCAGTATCTATAGAAGTGACATAAAGGGTATAAATACATATCTTTATACATTCATTTTAAACACACGCAAGTTTGTTAATGAACAAGGAGATATAAGTCGAATTTTAGAGGAAATATGAAGAAAATAAGGATGAATTTCAAGGGAGGATGAATTCTTTTGGTGATGTGTTCTAAGTATCATCAATTGGTATCAGAGCTTATTGCCTTCAGAATAGTTTAACCACTGGAAGGAAAATCCTGAGCAGATATGGATGACCATGAGCACATTCCAAATGGGATTCAACGATTTGATGGAAGAAATTATGCATACTGGAGTGATAGTATGAAAACTTGCCTAACATCTTTGGGATTAGACATTTGGTACTCAGTTGTAAATGGCTATGCAATCCCAAAGAATGCTCCAATCGATTCAAATGAGAAGAATCTTATGAGTTGTAATTCAAAATCCAGACATGTTATTCTTGGAGAATTGGCACCAACCATTGCCACCAAAGTGATGGGATGCAAAACTATTAAGAGGTATGGAACAAACTCAAGAGTATCTATGAAGGTGATCCAAAAGTTAAGCAGGTCAAGCTTCAACGACATAGATAAAAATTTGAAAATTTGAAGATGGATAAAAAGGAATATATTGCAACCTATTTTCTTAGAGTTGATGAAGTTGTTAATGTTATCATAGGATTAGGTGAATATATTAATGAATCCTTGGTTGTAAAAAAAGTGTTGAGATCACTTCTCTTGAAGTATGATTCTAAGGTCTCTGCCATTGAAGAAACTAGGGACTTGGCCAAAATGACAATGGATGAATTACATGGGTCTCTTCTAGCATATGAAATGAGAACATGTACAAAAAGTGACCAGCCAAACAATGAAGCAGCCTTTAAATCCATAAAGAGGACAAAAGACAAGGATAACGACCTTGATGAAGAAATAGAAAATTTTGTAAGAATGTTCCAGAAGGGAACTGTAAGATACAAAGGTAAGTCTCCTCTCAAATTCTTTAACTGTGGTAGAATAGGACATATTGTTGAAAATTGCTACTATAAAAAGAGAAGTCTCAAAAATAAAAAGCGCTTCTACTCCAAGGATGATGACATCTCCTCAGATGAGAGTGATGGAGAATATAATGATGGAGGAGAAGTCCTCTTCATAACCCAAGAAACCCAGGATGATGGTCACAAGAGTTCTAAAGAAGAAGAAATCATTTCTGAAGAAGATTCAGATGAAGAAACCAAACTTGATTCATTTTGGGGATACATAGACAACGTAGAGAGTGAACAAGAAGATGAGAATCTTGAAAAGTTGAAGCATGTCGGAAAAAAAAATAACAATCTTAGAAACACAAACATGATACTAAGAGGTGAATTGAGTAGTTGTGAAGAAGAGAATTACAGGCTTGAAAATATCATTGGTAGCTTGAAGGAACAATTAGAAGATTATGAGAAATTGAAAGAAGAATTGGATCACACAAAATGGTAGCTATTATTGACAATAGAAAAGTTAAAGAAGTTCGAAAAAAACATTGAAAAATTATTTGAGATCCTTAGCAGTCAAATATCTCCAAACGAAAAGACATGACTAGGATACAATGATAGTTTGAAGACAACAAAACAAGAGAAGGAAGATGAAAAGGATGAAACCAACACTCCATAGCAATGAAAGAAATCATTATGAAGGAAACTACAGAATAATAGACCATGAACCTAGATGGAATACACCACAAAGAAGATCACTTACTCCCATGTATCAAAATTTCTTTCTTGGACATTGTTATACTTGTGGAAATTTTGGACACAAGGCAATCAATTGTAGAATCAATGAAAGGAATAACTGCGCAAGATACATGAATGGTGCAAATAATAGATATGGAAATGTTTGCAGACTTGTCAACAAAAATTATAATCCATTTCACCCATTAATGGATCAAAATATTGTATGCTACACGTGCAATAATCTTGGTCATAAATCACGAGCTTACAGAGAGATGAAGGAATATAATCCTATGCCAAATGTCCCTATACCAACTTTAACATGGAAAAGGAAAGAAATTCCACACAATGAAAATTGTCGAATAGAATTGGTCGCTAAAGAAGGCAAAGAAGAAGATGAATGGTTCATAGACAGTGGGTGCTCATCTCATTTGACCAAAGATCAAAGAAAATTTGTTAGCTTGAAGAAAAAGGGTGGACATGTTGCATTTGGAGATGAATCATCTACCAAAATACTTGGAAAAGGAACTGTAAATCTTGGAAGTGAAAATGTAAAAGAAAGAAAAGTTCTATTGGTTGAATATCTGAAGCATAATCTCCTCAGTGTCAGCAAAATATGTGATCAAGGATACACTCTTACGTTTGACTCCCGGAAATGTAAAATTAGAGAAAATAACTTAGGAAGATTGGTTGCAACTGCAACAAGAAGACCGAACAACATATACATCCTAGACATGAAGAAGAGAGAGAAGACAAAAGCCACACAAAAGGATTCCAAGGAAGAAAAAGTCTCAAAGACCAAAAATAAGGACGAAGTATTATTGAGTGCCACATGTTCAGGGGGAGCAACCCCAAAGAAGAAGGTCACCTTATGCCATTGAACTCAGGGGGAGCAACCCCACCCTTTTCCATTGATGTCAAAGGGGGAGATAAATTGGTATCATTATGACAGCGGGAGCATGAGTGTTTCCATCAATGACAAAGGGGGAGATTGTTGGAAGATTGGTTGTTGTCATTGATGTCAACCCTAGTCATTGGTTGTAGTCATTGATGTCAACCCTAGCCATTGGATTTTGTACCCCACAATTGATCGAAGTACATATACAAACTACACATGAAGATACAACACCCATGGAAGGATAGTATAAGTCATGCCGCTTCTGGTGGTATGTGGCACGTCACGTGAATCCTCACGATTGAGGAGAAATGAATTTTTGAAGATGACAATGTGAATTGAAGAATAAACTACATGTCGGCCCTAATGTTAAAAGGAAGTGACATAAAGTGGATAAATACATATCATTATACATTCATTTTAAATAAACACAAATTTGTTAATGAACAAGGAGATATAAGTCGAATTTCATAGGAAATCTGAAGTAAAGAAGGCCAAATTTCAAGGGAGGATGAAGTATTTTGGTGATGTGTTCTAAGTATCATCATGAGTTGCATGAAATCCTCACTGCATATTAAATCGGAATAGAAAAATATAAGCAAGTAAAAACATCAAGGAAGGACAAAGACAGAATAATACAAAATATGTGACAACTCAGATAGTGAATAAGATGGAGAAGAAGCCAACTTTTTTAGAAATCTCAAGAGAGGATCAGGAAAATAAAAAGGTAATCTTCCCTTTAAATGTTTCAACTGTGAAGAAGTAGGACAATTTTCTGCTAAATGTCCTTATGCAAAAAACATAAATAGAAATAAATAAGAAGATTCCAACTTCAAAAGATACAAGAAGGGAAAGATTGAAAAGAGAAGAAAGTTCTACAGACAAAGGAAGAATATACATACCAATGAAGACAATAACTATTTTGATGACAATGACTCTGAAACATAATATATTCTCTTCATGGCCCTAGAAACACAGACTGATATCCTAAAAAATAAAAAAACACAAATTTAACGGAAGAAGACAATCCTAAGATTGATGTAGAAGTGGATCTTGAAGGAGAACTCATATGTTCTCTAAATGAAATAGATATAATAAGGAATAAGAAATGGATAGAAAAGGAGAAACTAAAGAAGTACATAAAGTAAATACTCGATACAAAAGAGAATCCTGATGAAACTGAAAAAAAAATGTCATCAACCTAAAAACCCAAGTAAAAGAGGAAAAGAGAATTGAAGAAGTCCTGAAAGACCAACTAAAAGAAAAGGAAGATGTTTGCAACAATCTATAATATGAAACAATTTGTCTAATAAAGGAGTTGTAAAGATCAAATATTGACATGAAATTTGAAAAGAGCTTTGCAACTCTAGATGAAATCCTAAACTATCAAAGATCATCATTTGACATCATTGACCTTGGCTATAGTGAGAAGAAAGAAACTGTTAAAGAAGATCCAACCTCCTCAAAACATGTGAGTGAAGGAAGAACCAATAGTTATGTTGACATGCTAAAAAATCCTATCAAAGTTGAAGACAACGAGAGGGAAGAAAAAAATGTTCCATGGGAGACAAATCCTCCTCACAAAGACATAATCAGGAAGACTTCTCGATCAAGATGGGATCATCCAATCAGGTACCAGAATCCTTTTTTTGGCTATTGTTACTCTTGCAATGGTTTTGTGCATAGAGCTATACATTGTAGAAAAAATGGAAAAAAAAAATTACATAAGGAACAACAACAGAGATGCTTATGAATTCTCAAGGATAAATTACAAGTTTTTCCTCGTTACTAAATTATAGCATTATATGCTATAACTGCAACAATTATGGACATATAGCAAAATTTTGTAGAAGTGATTTTAGAAAAAATAAAAAAGAGTAAACCCCAACAATCATGGAAAGAAAACAGGAACAAAGGGAACAAAGGAAAGAAAAATATGTGTTCATACAAGTTGCACTATGTGCACAAAATAATAGGGATAAGTGGTACATTGACAATGAGTGCTCAAGTCACATGACATGAGATAGAACACATTTTATCACTTTGAATAACAATGAAGGAAGTTTTACCTTTGGAGACAATGGCACTTCAAATATAGTTGGAAAGGACACTCTTAGTCTTGACAATGGAAAATCTAAGGTAGAAAAGGTTATGTGTGTTGAAGAATTGAGGCATAATCTTCTTAGTGTCAACCTGATGTGTGATCAAGGACACACTCTTACTTTTGACTCCCAATAATGTAAGATCAAAAAATAAAATTCAGGTAAGCTAGTTGCAAAATCAATAAGAACCCCAAACAATGTGTATATTCTTGGTGAGATTAATGGAGAAAAATGCTTCATGGGGAGGACAGATGAAATATGATTGTGGCATAAAAGAATGGATCATATGAACTTTGACGACCTGGTAAAAATCAACACCAAATAAGTAGTAAGGGATATGACAAAGAACACAAAACCCTCAAACACAGTGTGTAAGCAGTGTTAGTGTGGAAAACAATCAAGGATGAGCTTCAAGACAAAGGAATATGAAACAACCAAGCCATTGGAACTTATGCATACAGATCTCTGTGGACCAACAAGAAAAAAAATTATGTAAGGAGAAAGTTATTTTATGTTACTTATTGATCATTATACAAGAATGACTTGGGTTACCTTTCTTAGAAATAAATCTAATTCATTTGAAAAGTTTAAATCCTTCAAAACCTTAGTTGAGAATGAGACTGACCTGAAAATCAAATGTTTAAGGTAAAATAATAGAGGTGAATTTACATCCAATGGGATTAAAGAATTATGTGAAACTCATGGGATAAAAATACAGTATTCAACTGCAAGAAATCCTCAATAGAATGGAGCGGTTGAAAGAAATAACAAACATGTACAAGAGATTGCTAGAACAATGTTGAATGAAGCAATATTATCATACAATTTTTGGAGAGAAGCAATTTACACTGCATTTTACATTTTAAACAAAGGGTAAATTAGAGTTAACAATGATAAGAAACACTATGAATTATGGAAAGGTATAACAACATCCATCAAACATTTTAGAATATTTGGAAGCAAGTGTTACATCAAAAGAGATGATGAGGATCTAGGCAAGTTTGAATCAAGATCAGATGAAGTATTTTTTCTGGTTTATTCATCAAGAAGAAAGGCCTATAGATGTTACAACAAATGACTACAAAATATTGTTGAAAATATAAATGTCAAAATAGATGAAGCAATACCTCATAAGAACAAACTTCCAATAGAAGAAATATAATACAATGAAGAAGAATAAGATGAAAATAAAGAAGAGGAAGGGGAAATAGAACACCAAGATACACAAACCCCATCAAGGTTTGTACAGAAGAACCATCCATTAAACTTAATTCTGGGAGATAAAAATGTTGAAACACGGACTAGAAGAAAATTTGCAAGCATTTATGAACAAGTAAATCTCTCCTTGCTGTCCAAAATAGAGCCTAAATTTTTTGCAGAGGCTATTGTTGGTAAACATTGGGTTAATGTTATGGAAGAAGAACTAAATCATATTGATAATAATGAGACATGGGAACTTGTGCCTAGATCAAAATACAAGAATATTATTGGCACAAAATGGGTCTTCATGAACAAATTGGATGAAGATGGACAAGCGTTAAGAAACAAAGAAATATTAGTTTGTAAGGGATATGTTCAAGTGGAAGGTATTGACTTTGAAGAAACCTTTTCTCTTGTTGTAATATTAGAAGCCTTTAGAATGCTTTTGGCATTTGCAAGCTTTAATCATTTTAAAGTGTATCATACAGATGTCGAGTCAACATTTCTAAATGGATATTTAAAAGAAGAAGTGTACATTGAACAACCAAAAGGATTCTTATTACTAGAAAATAAGGATTATGTTTGCATATTGAAGAAATCACTTTATGGATTAAAGCAAGCTCCTAGAGCATGGTATTGAAGACTTGACAAGTACTTGCAACAACAAGGTTTAAAAATAGAAACAACAGACAACAATATTTACATCAAAATAGATAATGAAAATATGTTAATCATTGTAGTTTATGTGGATGATATCATTTTTGGAAGTAATGTTGATAGAATGAGCCAAACGTTTGCAGAGGAAATGAAAAAATAATTTGAGATGTCCATGCTTGGGGAATTGTCATTATTTCTAGGGTTACAGATTTCTCAAAACAGTAAAACCATATTCATTTCTCAGACCAAATATATCAAGGAGATGTTGAAGAAGTTTGAAATGGAAGATTGTAAACCTGTCAACACACCCATGGTCACTGGGTGTAAATTTAGAAAAGATGATGAATCAAAGGAAGCAAATCAAACTATGTACAAGTCAATGATAGGTATCCTCCTATATGTGACAACTTCAAGGCCATATATTATGCAGGTAGTAGGGTTAGTTGGAAGGTTTCAAGCTGCACCAAAGGAAATGTTGGCACACTTACTTATACTGAGGGGGGGAGTTGAATCAGTATAGGACTATTTTTTCTTACAATATTTATCAATTTATTACTTTATTATCCATAAGAAGTTAATGAATAATGTACATACAAACATATAATTTGCATTACACATATTTAATGTGGAAACTCAAATGGGTGAAAACCACAAAGATTTTCTTTATAAAATCATGTAGGAACCAACCTACTGTTACAATATTTATAGGCACCAACATGTAGAAGACACCAATATCCTCAGTTGAGAACCAACTCGGCAATTCCTATAGGCACCAACCTACAACTACAATATTTGTAGGCACCAACCTACAAGAGACATCAATCTCCTCAGTTGAGCATCAACTCAATAATGATTGTAGGAATTGTTATCACACATATTGTAGCTTGGGAAAAGACCAACCCAAACCAAAAATGTGTGGAAAATATGGGAGTATTTACCTACTGTAACCTTAGATAAACACTCCCCTCAGTTTATTAATGATGAAATCACCACAAGGGGGGAATCTCGAGTGACCCTAGGGGGATTGAGATGGAAAGTGAAAGGATATGAGAGGTTCCCCTATAGGTCAATGTTGAATGTGTACATGAAGGTTGGAAAAAAATCTCGTGAGAAGGGAAATGGTTTCCAAGAATGATGTACCTACAAAACAATGTTAGCCTTGCCCAAAACAAGACAATATATAGCAATAGATGCTTCAAAACCAAGGGGGATTTAGCAAGTAACCTTGTTGTCCCAAATTGCAACAGTATGGAAATATATATATCAGAAATGAAAAATAATAATAGCTGCAAATTATCCATCCAAAATCAAGTACAAGATGTTGGAAACTAAGCTAGCAATGACTAGTTAAACTTCCAATGACTAAAGCAAGATTTTGATGGTGATTAGTGGGTTGTTATGTAGTATTATGAGAAAATTATGTAACAGCCTAATGGTTGTAGAAATTTTTTTCTACAACAACAAATTACATCCACCCAAATTAACAAACAATCCGCCCAAAATATAGCTAACAACAAGTAGATTAGTTATGGCAACTTACAAGTGAATTTTAGTGGTAGAATAATGAGTAAACAATGAGCATCAACCCTATTTGTTGTAGAATAAATTTATAACAGAAATAAGAACTAATTGGCCAATCAAGATGCCCGTAGGGCAAAATAAATCCTATAGCATGTAGAATCAAATCCAACTTAAACAATTGCAATATATCAACAATTCTTGTATGCCAATACATGTCAATATACAATCTCCAATGCAAGTACATTAGTTCCTTATCAATTGAGTTACGGAGTCTCTTGTGTATTAGATATGGTTTTGTACTATTATGGATAACTAAGGAGATGATTTCTTGAGTCCCGTGGGTTGTAGACATGGAGTACATAGAGGAAGATGAGTAGGCAGAGCACATTCACTCACCACACATCACCATTTGATCGATGGCAACAACATACACCACACCCAACTTGGCCCACATAGGATAATAGGTCTTTCTTCATGAGGTAACAAGTCTGGTGTCATGGTAAGTGTAATTTTAATAATATAAGAATTTGAACATGTTGCAAAGGGTCATTTCTTGATTATGAAAGTGTTTTCTTGGAAATTATTCCTTTTTCGTCATTTCACCTTGGTGGTTGACATGTTTTCCTAGTAACAGGTCACCCTTGGGAAAAGGGTTTCTACTAGGGGGTCTACTTGAAGGGTCAGCACACCATTCCCACACATACTTATTGTTAAGCTCCAATCTACTGATGTAAATTAGAGTGCAAATGATTGTCAATCCGGTGTTTGTAAGACTTAGAGGCACATCCAAAATGTATGGATTTAGAGATAATCTTTTATTCTTTAATGGGAATAAACAAAAACCTATTCTAAGAGATGAATATGGAAGAGATGCTAAGCTTCTATTCAAAAGTCCTATTCATAGATCTCATGACAGTAATCAACAAATGTTTTCCTAAAGAGTATTAACAGTAAGCATTCAAAAGATATTCGAACTAGTTCTAAGGCTTATCAATGCTAGAAAGACAAAAATCTTATTCAAGAGATGCATTCATTGTCTTCTTCCATTCATTAGCAATTCTCATCAATTCTTGTTAAATCAAAAGTATTGAAAGCATAAATAACTCAAAAAGCATTCATGATTATCCTAATGCTTGAAAGCAAAACACACATTGAATTCTTATTCAAGAAATCATTCACAATATGAGTAAGGCTTAGAAACATTAAGCATATTAATTAACTATGGAATTCATCTAACTACAGCAAATATTAAACTCATCTACATCAAGATCTAATCTAAAACATGTATCAAAGATTACTTGAAAAGAACATAAAGGAAGAGTGTACTAGTTTGGCAAAGGGAGCCCTCCAATGTTTCACTTGTACACTTGAGTTGTCTCAGCTAAGAAGGAGCTTCTAGCAGCATTCACATCATCATTTCATAAACATTATCAAGAACAAAATGCAGAACTGATCTCAAGATTGCAAATTTCAAAGTTTCTTCATTCACATCCCAAGGTTGTCATACTAGTCTATGCCTTAGAGTATTTATACAAGAGTTTTGAAACTAATAATGCTAATAAATCTCATAAAGATCATGATCAGATCCATAATATATGCTAGGAAGGTCGAATACCCCGTTCAGATCCATAAAATATGAACAAATCCCAAGAAAATCTAAAACTGTCCATGATTTTAGGCTAAAACAAGGTATTTTCTGCTGAAGTGGCCCTGTTTGACCAGCGTTGACCAGACACCTGGAAGGCTCAGATCTCGAAGATGATAGCTCATCATCCATCCTTGTACATCAAGGATCACGATCCAAGTCTCATATTTCGCCCAGCTGTCCTGCAAGTACACGAACCTAGGAGCAATTACAAGATTTAGTCAAATCTTGTAATTTCTAATAAATTTTCAATTTTAACGCCAAAAATTCGAAAACTCAATTCTTAAGCTAAAGAATGATAAATGTACCTTGCATAAGTTGTTTTATGGAAAATATGGAATTAAATGGAGGCAAAATGGATGGTTTTGGAGGCAAAAGTATAGTTTATAGAGAGAAAAGGAAGCATGAAAATGTACTCAACATCTCCCCCAAGAGGAAGACTTTGCATGTCCTCATGCACAAAAATGTTCTTGAACCTCTGTCAATGATCTTCTGCCACCTCTGCTGCCTGCAATAATGTCTCCACATTAACCTGAGTTGTATGAAGAGCTTTCATTCTTTGATATTTTTCTTTATATGCCTTCTTCTGTTGAAACCATTTATAGGCTTGTTTGGAGATTAATTTGTTTTCCTTTTGAAGCTTCTTATTCTTTTTCTTCAAGGTTTCATTCTCCTCCTGTGTTTTATGGCTTTGAGTCCTTAACATTTCATTCTATGTTTTTATGTATCTTTCCAGGACTTCAATTTCCTTGATTTTTCTCTTCATTTTCTTTATTTTCTTGTTTTTCTTATCAAGTTTTGATGTGGACCCACCAACCACTTCTTCTATTTGAGTTTCTTCTTTCATATCTTTAATTAATTGTTCCACATCTTCTCTCATTTGCTCATATGTGGAAGTTTCTTGTTCTTCAAAATCATCATTTTTCAATGATTGTGCCTCCAAAGTCTGAATATGTGCATACTGTGTTTGTTGTGCTTCATCATCACTTTCTTGTATTTGTCATTTTTGAACTTGTTGGCGTTTCCTTGATTTTCTTTCATATGTGGTAAAAATCTTGTCTTTTTCCTCAAATTATTTCTCCCTTTTCACCATGCTTCTTGTTCTTCTCCTCCCCATAGGCGGTTTTGAGCTTGTTGCCTTGGGGTTCTGTATTTCTTCCTCATCATCGGTCACAACCAAGATTTGTTCCTCTTTTTCTTCCTCCTTTACTATTTCAAGATTTGTTCCTCTTTTTCTTCCTCCTTTACTGCTGCCAAGTCAAGTTCTGCTTCTGTAGTTCATATATGATGATCATTTTAATAAATCCATAATGATATAGACTCTTTTTTGTATCCCTCCCTTGTTTTTGGACGGCCTTAGCCATCTTAGAAAGGCTTTGTAGTAGAAAATAGGGCATGTTAATTTCACAGACACCTTTTAAATGTTGTAGCAGCTTGATGTGATATAGGTAGATGATGTTAAATCTTCCTTCACAAGTTATAAACTTCTGTATGAGATAGGCTAATTCATCTCAAGGATGAATCAACCAACTCCTTGGGATTCCCTTCTTCCAATTGACTGTTGCCACCCAAGATCTGGAAATAAAAGATGCCCATGATTTATCTTTAAAATGCTTAGTTTTGAAATATCTTTCTCCTATTTGAGGAAGTCCAGTGACATGTGCAATTATATCTTCAGAGACTCTAATAGTAAGGTTTCCAATAGTAGCCCTTTCCCCATCAAATGAATGAGCAAATTCTAAAGCAACTTCCTCACAAAATCCATCAAATTTCTCAAAGAAAGCTATCCACTGTTTTTGCTCAAGAATTTGTATACAATCCTTATGAATTTTTGATGTATCAAGCTTCTTTGGTTCATATCTAGATACCATTCTTTCAATTTTTAAGAGCAAGACCCTAAAATATTTTCACTGTTTATAAAAAGGAGGTCTATTCTTGTCAAAAGTTTCAACCCTGCATATTCTTTGACCAAGATTTTTAAACTTGCATGCTCTGTTTGGATTTAATTCTATGAATGGTCTTCAATAAGATTTTTCTGTTCAAAAACAAAGAAAATCTCATATTTTTCAAATTTCTAAACTGCTCTCTGTTCTTCAATCATAAAATTTTTGATGCAAGGGCATACCTGGTAATTCGATAAAAATTCTCAGGCTTCTTGTTGAATCCCAACTCATTTTTCCTTCTTACAATCAACCTCTGCTAGAAATGAATTGTTTATGTTCTCAAAATGTACCTCAGGAAGTCGAATTTTGCACTTAGTTTTAACAATTATTTGAATTCGAACTTACCTTTCACTGGTCGACTCCTTCCTGAATACGTTCTCTTGCCTTTGCTCACCACGCATCTTCTTCAACTTCCATGTTTTCTTCCACAAGGTGAGAATGTTGTATGTTGACTGTGAAATTGTCAACATACAATTCGTTATTTATCATAGATTTCGGGATAGGAAGGCGTAGGAGGGAACAATTTTCTAGAACGTAGGGATTTTGTGTTTGGAATGGCACTGGCGTGTTTGAAACAGAGCATGCATTTTGAAATGGAGGTAAGTATACACAGGAGTGCGTCGGTGGTTCGAGTCTGGGGAGCGTTCAAGTGAGACACAGCACATGAAAAGAGTTTAAGTCGTAACACTTTTTAGGAAGGGAGAAAAAGCGTTGTGGAGGAAACTTAGACAAGGGTTTTTATCATTTTTTTAAAAAATGCATTTGTACAACGATCATAGCTGAAGGTGTTGTTTTATTTGTACCTTTGTACTTTCCCTCTTCCTTGTAATCATCATAAGAAATGGTTTTTTTTCTAAGAAAATGTGTTCATTTGACTTATAACTCCCTTAATTTGTTTCCTTGAGTGACCATCCCCTTTGTCAAGCATAAAACCTTCTTCTTATGACCCATTTCTTTAATGTGTATGCAAACAACCTTTCATTTATGCAAACAACAATTCAGTTTGTGTGTATGCAACTTATATCTTCATAAAATAGAGCGTTTACAGCTCAAAAACAATGTGTTTGATTTTTGAAACCTGATCCTTTCCTTATAACTCCCTTGGAGACCAAAATTGATTCCTTTGAGTACCATTTTTTATGATTTTGAGGGTATATGAAAATGGAGTGATGAAAAAATGATGTAGGGAAAGGGAAAGATAGGATATTTATCATTGCTTAGCTTATGAAGAATTTTCCAAATTTAAAGCATTAAAAAGGAAAATGTATACTAACTTGTTTTCTCATTGTGTTTGTCTGATTGAAGCTGGCTGGAATGTTGTTGTAAGTCTTTCCTCTTGTATTTATGTTGCTTAGTATTCTTCTGAGGTCCCTCTGCTGAATGAAGTTGATACTTTTCTCAGGTCCCTCTGCTGAATGAAGTTGATATTTTTCTCAGGTCCCTTTGCTGAATGAAGTTCCTTTTTGAAATGCATGTTGTCATCTGTATAAGGCTTGAAAGGTTTTCAAATAATTTTCAAAAATGTATACCTTATCCCCCTCAGCCTTATTTATTGACTTGTCCTCAAGTCTTGGAGATAAAAATTTATAAAACTTTTGAAGTTGTAGAATGAAACTAGAAGGTAATAATGAAAATATTTTTGGAGAATTTTGATTGGCCAATTTTACTTGGTTTTCCAATGAAAATTCGAGTTTATATTGTGCTAGTTTTCTTGATTTTCACAACTAAACTCCCTTTTCTTTTTTCTCTT
>ML780879.1:136748-178248 GCA_009831015.1 Picea engelmannii | reverse complement strand
TATCAAGAACAAAATGCAGAACTGATCTCAAGATTGCAAATTCCAAAGTTTCTTCATTCACATCCCAAGGTTGTCATACTAGTCTATGCCTTAGAGTATTTATACAAGAGTTTTGAAACTAATAATGCTAATAAATCTCCTAAAGATCATGATCAAATCCATAATATATTCTAGGAAGGTCGAATACCCCGTTCAGATCCATAAAATATGAACAAATCCCAAGAAAATCTAAAATTGTCCATGATTTTAGGCTAAAACGGGGTATTTTCTGTTGAAGTGGCCCTGTTTGACCAGCGTTAAACAGATACCTAGAAGGCTCAGATCTCAAAGATAATAGCTCATCATCCATCCTTGTACATCAAGTATCATGACCCAAGTCTCAGATTTCACCCAGCTATCCTGCAAGTACACGAACCTATGAGCAATTACGGGATTTAGTCAAATCCTGTAATTTCTGATAAATTTTCAATTTTAATGCCAAAAATTCGAAAACTCAATTCTTAAGCTAAAGAATGATAAATGTACCTTGCATAAGTTGTTTTATGGAAAATATGGAATGAAATGGAGGCAAAAGTATAGTTTATAGAGGGAAAAGGAAGCATAAAAATGTACTCAACACTTATCACTTTCCATTACTGCTTCCCTTTCATTTACTCATCTTTTGGGTTTTCATCTATATTGACCCAATAAGGGCTTGTACCTCATTTCATGAGAAGAAGGGGATGAAATCCCAGAGGCTTGTAGCTGGAAAAAGATAAAAGCTAATGAATTATCATCCAAATTCTTGCTCTCAGGTCCTGAGAGCAATGAAATTCTTCTCCACGAAATTCAAGGACTCGTAAAATAAAACACATAGCTAATAAATGTCTCACTTGTTGAGGGAATGAATTGCAGTGTATTTTACTTTTCTTGTACATGGCACTCAATGTGTTCTAGCGTCAAGTGGAATTGTGGTATTCTTTAATTTCCCTTGAATATAGTACTCAATATTCATACCTTAACCAATTAATTGAAAATAAAAGGGCTTGGAAAAAGGTTGCATTGAAAACAAGGATGCAACTTGTTAACTCTCCAAGAAACTCTTTGAGGTTGTAAGTCAAAGATGCTTGGTAACTTAAAGTAAAATTGTTTTTGTGTTTATGTATGTGTGGATCAATGGGATAACTCAACCTTAATGGATTGACATTAAGATAATCAGCAATATACAATCAAATATGATAGTGCTTTCAAAGATTAATGATCAGACAAATAGCTTTGACTATGGGTGAAGAAATCAATGCTTATAAACTAGATAGACAATGATGGGTTTAATAAACAATACAAATAACTATTAATCAAGCTATGAACTGACTAATGAGATGACAGTCATTAGCAGTTAAGACAACTTGAATAAGAGTACATAAAAGAAGGTAATGGATGAAGGTCTGACATCAAAAGTGAAAGAAGAATGTGATTGTATATATATATGAAAAACTGTACAATAGCATAAGGCCCATGTATCCAAAATATAACCATTTACATCTTCAGAATTTCTTGGCTTTATAGCCTTTACAAAAGATATCTAGATCCTAGAAAACTGGATCAAATTTACTTAAAATAGAAAGTCAAAACAAATTCATGAAAATAAGAAAAGATCTGATTTCATAGGTCAAAATCTTATCTCAAATGATATTCAAAGTATTCAAAGTCTTTGACAGCTGCAAAAGATCTTCATAAGCTGATAGATAATTTGAATTTTCCACCTTTGTCAAAAAGACAGTTTTTTTCCACAATTAGGTATCAAACTCAATCTTCTCCTCTTGCTGGCACCCTTTAAAACTGGAACAAAAACCCAATAATGATGCCATTAATTATTAACTATCATTAGAAACTGTTCTCCTGGCATTCGGATCAAGGAAACTCGGATCTGTGCAAAAATAGTAGCTTTCTGCCCTGTTCTGTGATTTCAGCAGCTTGCAGGCATAAAACAGAGTGAGATTAGTTGCCAAAAGCAGAGCTTCCTGCAGCTAACAATGCCTTTAGGAACCCAACTAAGCTGTCAAAAGTGCAGGTCTAGCAATTTGTTTCAAAATTGCAAAAGACTTGGTTTCTTCAAACTATTTAATCTTCAGGGTTCTTAATTTAGGTTTACAGCAAATGCATTCCTCTTAACTTTAGTTCCATGCCCCATTTCATCATTACAACTTACAGAAAGGTCATTCTAACACAGTAGTAAAGATATTCTGGCATGTATATTTCTTATACTTGCATGAATGACCAAGCTTTGAAAGGCTTCTCTTCTCTTGGAAATAATGCTCAACTGCCAGTTATTGTAGAGTGTTGGATTCTGTATCTTTGTAAAACAAATTACCTACTTCTAAATGAAAACTTCCTCATGCTGATTTGTAGAGACAAAATACTCAAGTTTAAAATGTTTAACAACTCTACTCAGATATTGAAGGGCAGTGCATTTTTTACTCTGGTTCAGAATGTAGAAAACAAAATGCATTTGCCTTTTCCTTAAATAGAGCTCTGGAAACACTGTTGTTGGTGCTTCCATTTGTACTAAGTCCACCACTACCAAAAGGAGACAGGCTTTGCACAGTCAAGCATTGCAAAATCTTGTCCCAATCATTTCTTCTGCAATGATTTACATGTTGTTGTACTATTCAATGATGCTTTTGCACTCAATCAACATTGAAGACCTGACCGATGATTTGATTGGCAGCTGGATTAGGAGCCAAGAATTCCACATTGAATATAAAACTATCCTCACAACTGAGGAATTTCTTGGACATTCATCTGCTTGACTAACAATAGTCTTTTCAATTTCAAGAAGAGGCAAATAGCCAAGATGGTGAGAAAGTCTAGCCATTTCCTCCTTTGCATTGACAACACTAGGCCCTTGCGTCTGTTATAGTCAAGTAATTTCCTGAAGTAGTAAAACAAAAATCTTGTACTGCACACAAATTGAGGTTTGAGCTTTTATGTCAACTCCTAAAGATTGATTTTATGTATGTCGGCAAGGAAAACCTCATCCAGACAGTACATAGCAAAAAATGGTTTGTTCAAGATAAGGAATTCCAGCCTTAAAACACTTTGATGCTATAGCTCCACGAGGTACTCTTGGAGATGTAGTCTTTGAATGCCTTGAGTAGAGAATCTAGTTCGTAACATTCAAGCGAAAAACAATTCTTTGAACTTCAACTAGAAATCAAATCACTTTAGCAGTGGCGAGCCCATGAGTACACCTAATCTATCAAACCTTGAACCTCTTCGTGGCTCTTCTTCATGACTTGATTTGCATGTGGCCTGATGCCTTTACCTTTCAAAACATTTCACTAGCCAAACTATGTTTACCATTTGACATCTGTGCATGCAACCATCTACCTAGAAATCAGGCATTAGGTTTCAGTTTTTGAACTGACGGTGTGCTAGGCTTAGTTTTTGGACAAATGGCAAGGTTTCATGAATGGGTCGTGAGTTAACTTATGACCTTTTGTCAACTTGTTTCTTGGTTGGTATATGACTCGTGTCTTGAATTTATTTTCATAGCTTAGTTCGTGGTCTAGCTATATAGCTTGGCTCGTGGCTTTAAATATGAAAGTGCAGCTAGCATATAGGATGGTATAATATGAATTTGACTCGGCTTAGCTAGTATAAGAATTGGGTATGTAGCTTGGGTCTATGCTTAGTCAATATGTAATAATTCTATGCAATATTCAATAGATTTGATTTGTAGTAAGACTTGGGCATAGGACATTTTAAAGCACACGCCACATATCTTTGATAATGTGAGAAAACTATATATAAAATATATTTAAAGATCTAAACATAGACTACGGTTTACCAATTTATTGCAATTTTTTATTGCAAGTCAAGAGGGCACAACCAAAATGTTTTTGAGCAAAAGTGATCAAGGGGAACTTTTGATGAAGACCTGGAAGTTAAGGTACTAGCCAGAAAAATTTAGAAATGAGAGTATTAAATAAAAATTGAGAAGACACTCCAAAAATACCAGTGCATTTTTTGTTGCTAACATCTGGCTCCAACTGGGATGGAGACCTCCCGGTGAGGTTTCCAAGAACCTAGTAGTTCCAGTCGCCTTTACCATTGGGCATGGAGTCATTTGGCCTTTACCATTGGGCATGGAGTCATCTAGCCTTTAGAACTGATCCCCTGTAACCTGTAGTTAGCATGTAGCCTACCTGTAACCTACCTGATTATTCAACAACCAATAACTAGAAGAATCTACTTGCTTAGATGAAGAGTTTATTTTCTTATTTTCTCCTAATCCTAACCATAAAAACTGTCTCATCATGTGATACCATGCTTCCAATGAAGCCATGATAACATTGAACTAATTACAAGAATCCTTTGCATGTATATAAATTTCAGAGAACACTTCATGTCGTGCAACAAAATTTCAACTTGCAGAGCATACTTACAATCATCATTTGCCTTGGTTCAAAATATTGCACAATTGAAGACTTCTATAAAACATAACTCCATATAAATGGCTACCAGATCATAGAAAGAAGTTAACTCTACTTGCTTCTCAAGCCTTTCTTCAACCTTTGATATATAGCTGCCATAAACTGGTTCCTGCAAATATGAAAGTAGTTGTGAGCTGATTTGACTACTAATCCCTTCTTTTTAGATATTGTCGTCGTAGGTGATTTCAATTTTCTATTCAAGAGGCATTATAAACAGAAGAGAAGAGTTGGAATCTTCAGCCAGATTAAACTCATCATATTCAATGTCTTCTGCAAACATGGAATGGCTTATTACAACATGAAGTTGTTCCTTAGTGGGCAAAGAAAAAGGCTCGTTGAAATCAGATTCATAAATGTCATATATTGGTTGACTGCTGCTCAAGTCAACATTATTTGATGTAGAAATATGCTCTTCTCCATCTGCATACTTATCAAAAATAGGTGGACAGAAAACCTTTGTATCTTGCAAAGAAAGACAAGCAATGCTCAGATCCTTCTCTCCAATCACAGGTGAAAACATATCGTAGGCAACCTCTTGAAAAAGTTCAAAAAAATCTTCTTCTCTAATTGTTCCTTTATGCAAATCAAAGGCAGCAGGTGCAACAGAGATAAGGTCTGATGCATCTACAACTATGCAATTCTTATTTGTATCATGAAGATCTTCCTGAACAATATAATTTTCACCTTGACAAACAAAAGAAAAGACTACTTCCTGGTAAACTTGCTTCTCGAATTCATCACAAAAACCTTCAAAGAGACTTTCAGTTGGAAATTCATCTTTACAAAACAAATGGAAAGCATAATGAAAACTTGCCAATGAGTGAATTCTTGAATTTGGAAGAGATCTGCACCAATAAAGGGAAATCCCCTTTAATGAATACCTGAAAAGCCTAATTTGAATGTCCTCGTGTACAATTCCAAGTCGATGAATAAAATCATGAAAATCTAGCAAGTGTTCAACTGGCACTTCCCACTCTTCTCCTCGAAATCTGGGAATACTACGTTCCCATTCATCTCTACTAGGTATTGGATGAGGGTAACCAGAAATGCTTGAGAAATTGTAAAATGCATACCTCTTGTTCATTTCATACCAATGATGTCGCCAATAGATTTCTGAACAACAGAGTTGCCACTGAATTTGTCCTTCATGGAGTCACCAGATAGATGATTACAACCGAAAATATGTCCAGACCCTATCTATCATCAAAGTTGGATCTATGTCATATTCCAAGAAACTCTTTGAGGTTGTAAGTCAAATATGCTTGGTAACTTAAAGTAAAATTGTTTTTTTGTTTATGTATGTGTGGATCAATGGGATAACTCAACCTTAATGGATTAACATTAGGATAATCAACATTATACAATCAAATATGACAGTGCTTTCAAAGATTAATGATCATACAAATAGCTTTGACTATGGGTGAAGAAAGCAGTGCTTATAAACTAGATACACAATGATGGGTTTAATAAACAATACAAATAACTATTAATCAAGCTATGATATAACTAATGAGATGACAGTCATTAGCAGTTAAGACAACTTGAATAAGAGTACAGAAAAGAAGGTAATGGATGAAGGTCTAACATCAATAGTGAAAGAAGACTATGATTGTATATATATCTGAAAAACTGTACAATAGCATAAGGCCCCTGTATCCAAAATCGAACCCTTTACATCTTCAGAAGTTCTTGGCTTTATAGCATTTACAAAAGATATCTAGATCCTGGAAAACTGGATCAAATTTACTTAAAATAGAAAGTCAAAACAAATTCATGAAAATAGGAAAAGATCTTATTTCATAAGTCAACATTTTATCTCAAATGATATTCAAAGTCTTCAAAGCCTTTGACAGCTGTAGAAGATCTTCATAAGCTGATAGATAATTTAAATTTGCCACCTTTGTCAAAAAGACAGTTTTTTTCCACAATTAGGTAGCAAACTCAATCTTCTCCTCTTGTTGGAACCCTTTAAAATTGGAACATAAACCCAATAATGATGCCATTAATTATTAACTATCATTAGAAACCATTCTCCTGGCATTCGGATCAAGGAAACTCGGATATGTGCAAAAATAGTAGCTTTCTGCCCTGTTATGTGCTTTCGACAGCTTACAGGCATAAAACATAGTGAGATTAGTTGTCGAAAGCAGAACTTTCGGTAGCTAGCAGTGCCTTTAGGAGCCCGACTAAGCTGCCGAAAGTGCAGGTCTAGCAATTTGTTTCAAAATTGCAAAAGACATCGTTTCTTCAGACTGTTTAATCTTCAGGGTTCTTAATTTAGGTTTACAACAAATGCATTCCTCTTAACTTTAGCTTCATGCCCCATTTCATCATTACAACTTACAGAAAGGTCATTCTAACACAGTAGTAAAGATCTTCTAGCATGTATATTTCTTACACTTGCATGAATGACCAAGCTTTGAAAGGTTGCTCTTCTCTTAGAAATAATGCTCAACTGCCAGCTGTTGCAGAGTGTTGGATTTTGTATCTTTGTAAAACAAATTACCTGCTTCTAAATGAAAACTTCCTCATGCTGATTTGCAGAGACACAATACTCAAGTTTAAAAATTTTAACAACTCTACTCAGATATTGAAGGGCAGTGTATTTTTTACTCCGGTTGAGAATGTAGAAAACAAAATGCATTTTCCTTTTCCTTAAATAGAGCTCTAGAAACACTGTTGTTGGTGCTTCCATCTGTACTAAGTCCACCACTACCAGAAGGAGACCGGATTTGCATAGTCAGGCATTGCAAAATCTTGTCCCAAGCATTTCTTCTGCAATGATTTACATGGTGTTGTACTATTCAATGATGCTTTTGCACTTAATCAACATTGAAGACCTGACTGATGATGCAATTGGTAGCTGGATTAGGAGCCAAGAATTCCACATTGAATATAAAACTATCCTTACAACTGAGGACTTGATTGGACATTCATATTCTTGACTAACAATAGTCTTTTCAATTTCAAGAAGAGGAAAATAGCCAAGATGGTGAGAAAGTCTAGCCATTTCCTCCTTTGCATTGACAACACTAGGCCCTTGCCCCTGTTATAGTCAAGTAATTTCTTGAAGTAGTAAAACAACAATCTTGTATTGTGCACAAATTGAGGTTTGAGCTTTTATTTCAACTCCTAAAGATTGATTTTTTGTCTGTCAGCAAGGAAAACCCCATCCAGACATGACATAGCAAAAAATGGTTGTTCAAGATAAGCAATTCCATCTTTAAAACACGTTGATTCTATAGCTCCACGAGGTAATCTTGGTGATTTAGTATTTGAATGCCTTGATTAGAGAATCTAGTTCGCAACATACAAGCCAAAAACAATACTTTGAACTTCAACTAGAAATCAAATCACTTTAGCAGTGGCGAGCCCATGAATACACCTGATCTGTCAAACCCTGAACCTCTTCGTGGCCCTTCTTCGTGACTTGATTTGCATGTGGCTTGATTCCTTTACCTTTCAAAACATTTCACTAGCCAAACTATGTTTACCATTTGACATCTGCGCATGCAACCATCTACCTGGAAATCGGGCATTAGGTTTCATGTTTTGAACTGATGGTGCACTAGGCTTAGTTTTGGGACAAATGGCAAGGTTTCACGAATGGGTCGTGAGTTAACTTATGACCTTTTGTCAACTTGTTTCTTGGTTGGTATATGACTCATGGCTTGAATTTATTTTCATAGCTTAGTTCATGGTCTAGCTACATAGCTTGGCTCGTGGCTTTAAATTTGAAAGCGCAACTAGCATATAGGATGGTATAATATGAATTTGACTCGGTTTAGCTAGTATAAGAATTGGGTATGTATCTTGGGTCTATGCTTAGTCAATATGTAATAATTATATGCAATATTCAATAGATTTGATTTGTAGTAAGACTTAGGCATAGGACATTTTAAAGCACACACCACATATCTTTGATAATGTGATAAAACTATATATAAAATATAGTTAAAGATCTAAACATAGACTAGGGTTTACCAATTTATTGCATTTTTGTATTGCAGGTCAAGAGGGCACAACCAAAGAGTTTTTGAGCAAAAGTGATCAAGGGTAACTTTGATGAAGACCTGGAAGTTAAGGTACTGGCCAGAAAACTTTAGAAATGAGCATATTAAATAAAAATTAAGAAGACACTCCAAAAATACCAGTGCATTTTTTGTTGCTAACACAACACACCCTCTACAAAAGAAACCATAAATGAGACAATATGAGCCCTTGTATGTCAAGAATCCCCATGCCCAAAAGTTACACTCACATCCACCTCATAATATTTCACATGAATTAGAGAGAGACTTCTTTGGAAACACTCCTTGAATTGGGGAATTATCTACCCAATAGGGAACCATGACAACCCTCCCATACTTAAATTTGACAAGTTGTATAAGGTCTTTGAGCGTTAGTTTATTTTGAAAAGGGAGCATTTGATGCACATGTTTGGGTTGTTATCTTATTAAATATGGCTTACTTGGAATGATACTTGTGACTTGTGGAACCTCAGAGGGCATACTTGTTTGTCTCTATGGGGACTTGTTAGGTGAAAGCTTGTTCGTGGATGCATAAGGTTGCTTCGACCTTCATAGGGGCATGAACCCCACAGGTTGGATGACGCGCCCCTCTCATTGGACACTTGGGAGGATGCAAATTTCCTTTGGAGGAACTTGGACACCATGATATGATCACATGATATCCCCTTGCACCTCAATGTTGGCCTTTGGAGGCCTAAAAACGTCACTTTCTATGCCCTAGACGTCACATGGAGGCTAGGGTTTTTGATGGATTTCTCATCATTGATGGTGATGTGACATGGTTTTATGGAGAGATAGACACATGTCATGCACTAGAGCACTTGGTGGCAAGGAACATGGCCTTTGGAGGCCCAACGATCTTCATCAATAGGCTCAATGTCTCTCTTGGAAGCCTAAAGTCACCCTTTAAGGCATGACGCCACCCCTAAAAGGGAAATTACTTTATGTATTTTGTAATTTTAAGATGTAAAAGGAAAATAGAGGAGGTCAACCTCTCTAATTTTTTGTTGACATTTTAAAAAGTGGACAATTTGGTCTTAGGTGACCTCATATAAATAGAGGTCACCTCAATGTCATTTTATCATCATGGTTTTGAGAATTGCATACTCTCTTGGCTGAAATTTTCACCACACTTGGGAAATTCGCTTTATCTCTCTCTTGATGTTTTGTGGATCCTTTTACTTGTCTATTGGAGGAAGAAGATAGTTTTTATCTCTTGGATGCTTGTTTATTGGTAATGTGGTGTAATATTCTTGCCAAAGAAGTGTTTTTCATGTTATCTCTTGAACTTGGTAAGGAATTTTTGCAATTGTGTTGTTTCTTATTGGTTTAAAGGTTAATTTTGATAAACCCTCGGAGGAGTATAAGGGCATGCACCCTCCATAATGATCTATATTTTTTCCATTGAAAAAGCTACTTTGCAAAGGTTGCTACAAGGAGTAAAAGGGATTACACCCTTCTAGATTTACCTTGCTAAGGTTTGTTTTTTTTAGGGATTAAAACAACTTACACCCGTACAAAACTAACAAACCCAAGAGACTCCATAACCCAATAGATAAGGCACTAATATACTTTCATTGGATATTGAATATTCATGCATTGGTATATGTGATTTCTTGAGATATTGGAATTGTTCAAGTTGGATTTAATTCTACATGTTATAAGCTTTCTTGTGCCCTAGGGGCGTCTTGATTGGCCAAGTGATCTCATTGATGTTATAAACTTAATTCTATAGCCAATATCCCTGTAGAAAACTCATCTTCCTTTCATTGTTCACTCACTATTCTACCACTAAAAGTCACTTGCAATATGCCATAATTAATCTACTAGTTATTAGCTATATTTTGGGTGGATTGTTTGTTGATTTTAGTGGCTAGAATTTGTTGTTGTAAAAATTATTTGCTAAGACGATAAGGTTGTTACGAAATTTTTTGATAACACTACATAACATCCCCGTAATTGTTGTCTTTCCTTAATCATTGGAAATTCATCAACTTATTGGTAGATTTGTTTCCAATATCTTGTACTCGATTTTGATGGTTAAATTTTCATCTCTTAGTATCATTTTTTGTTGATATATATATATACTGCTGCAATTTGGGAAAAAAATATTACTTGTTGCATCCTCATTGATTTGAGGCTTCTGTTATCATCTATTGTCTTGTTCCAGGTGGGTTTAACATTGTTTTGTAGGTATATCATCTTTGGAAAACAATTATCTCCTCACGAGACTCTTTCTCAAGTGTCCTCCCCATATTTTACCTTGACCTGTTGGGGAATCCTTCATATCCTTTCATTTTCCATCTCAATCCCCCTAGGGTCACTCGGGATTCCCCCCTTGTGGTGATTTTATCATCACTAAAGTGAGGGGAATGTTTATCTAAGGCGACAATGGGTAAATACTCCCATAGTTGTCACACATTTATGGTTTGGGTTGGGATTTTCCCAATCTAAAATATGTTTGATAACATTTTCGCATTGTTTCCAAAGAGGATTTTGAATTCTTTCCCAAGCCCTAACGACACTTGGCAAGATACCCCAAAGCCTTTTCCTAGTTTTTCTGGTGACTCCACTCGAGGGAAGTTCCCCCTCCCCCTTTGATGAGATTTTTAAGCTCATTTGGAAACTCTACAACATAAGAACCCATTATTCCCCAAAGCCTTTCCACAAGAAATATTTAAGCCTTCTAAGGCTTACCGAAGAAGGCCTCCTCACGATTCCCCTGTTATCAAAACCTTGTTCCAAGGTAACCTTCCCCTCACTCTAATGGCTCATTCTTGGGTTGGAAGCCTTTACAAGCATTTGAATCTAGCCACCATCCCTGGTCATACCAATGCAATGCCCAAAGAGTCTCACAAATGGTTGCCAAAGTTCAATGGGAACAACATTATCACACTTGAATATCATATTGAAGTTATTGGTGTGGCCATGGAAGACAATGGTGTAGAAAATGAAGACATTGAAATGAAGGTATTAGATATATCTCTTGAAGAAGATGCTAGAAAGTGGTACAAATTCTTACCTAACAACCACTTGGCATCCTATACATATTTTTCCAAGTTGTTCAATGAAATATGGACAACAAAGAAGGATAGTAGAATGTTATTGATTCAATTCAATCAGATCAAAAGAAAATAAAATGAAACAATGAAGGAGTTTGAAAATAGATTTGACAATTTGCGCAGTCAAATCCCAAAGGATGTATGTCCATCAAATCCAACTACTGTCCTCCTTTACTTGAACATTTTTGAAGGATAGTTTGGTTTTATTCTAAAGGAAGGGATTTCTGATAGTCTATAAAAGGCCACATAATAAAATGCTCAAATTGAATAAAATCTCATCAACTCAAAGGTTGAGCCCTTTCAGTTTCCTCATACCAATATGGAACCAAAGACAAAGAGCTCAACTAACGCATTCCAACATCCAATTGCACTCATAACTCAGAAGTTGGATCAAATGAATACTTATTTCTCCTAGACTCATATTCAAATCATGAACAAGTTGACAACCTTGGAGAGGTGTCATCATCCTTCCAAACCTCAGTTTATCAGACAACCAAATGCAAGATGGAAACTGAAGCCACAACAAGAAGGAAAGGTGCCTAACACCTTGGATCCAGTTGGGATGGTCATCTTGGAGGAATTACCATGGTGTCTCCCTTGCCAAGAACCTAAACCAGAGGAAGATTATTCAATATGAACAAAAGAAGAAGATCTAGGCACCATGGAAAATCTAAACTTCATTGATATTTCTACTCTCCAGGATGATGAATGCATCAACATCATTAAAGAATATCTTGTATAATTCAGAAAGAGGGAAGAAAGACGAAATTTCTTGCAAATTTTGAATCAGATGGATGAAGATATGAAGGATAAGTTGAGGAAAAAGGAGATATTGACTTATTCCAAGAGGAATAAAGTGTCAGTTCCATCACCACAATTAGCGAAGAAGGATGTTCCTCAAACAACTCCGACTGAGAAGGAAATTCCTCCACCACCTTCGTATAGCAAGGAATCTCCTCCACCTCCTCCACCACTAGTTCATCACTTGCTTCCACAGTCTACACCATCGAATGAAGAGCTTCATATAAATATAGATTTACCATGCATGATGGGAAAAATGAATATGTCAATACCTGTGGTAGAGATGTGTAAGATTCCTTCTATAAGAAGAGACTTTTTTAAGGAATTAAAGGTACAAGATCAAGCAGTAGATCCTCCAGTCATCCTAAATACTATGTATCATGGAGGACAAGGAGAGGACAATCCTCCTTTTCTATCTTACTTTGGGCACAAATGGTCTCCATTTGAATAACTACATGCTAGATTTCAGAGCCTCTGCAAATGTGATGCCCTTGAATGTTATGAAAGAACTTGGTTTGAATACAACTCATCTTTATGGAAATGTTTGTGAAATTGATTCAAGAAAATTAAATGTGTATGATCTAATTGAGGATGTGGTGGTATATCTATGGGACTTACCTCATATTAGCCTCATTATGAACATAGTCGTGATTGATTTTCTCGATGCTTGGGGCATGCTCTTGTCAATAAGGTTGTTTGATACCCTAGGTGGTTTCCTCAATATGGATCCCACTCATGCATATACTCTTATGGGGGATAACACCTTTGAGATTTTATATAATTTGCAGGTGGTCAAGAAACATGTAATGGATCCAAATTACCCTAATTATCATAGTGATTGTGAGTACGATGTGCCTCCGTACATTATTGAGTATGATCCTCATAATTTTCCTTTTACACAAGAGGATTGTATTGACACCTTGGTCCTGAAGAAAAACATATACAAAGAGAAGCTTGCAAAATACGAGGGTAGGGATCTAGGTTCCATCAAGATATGGAATAAAGATAAAGAGTGAGATAAATCTATCAAGGACATGGTTAAGGTGATTCCACCTACTCAACCTTACATTGAAAACATATCCGTTGTTAACTTCAGTGAAGGAATCCTTGCACTCATGTGGGATAAGAGGAAGGTAAATCCAAAGTATAACAAGAAGAGTGAATTTTTATGGATTGGCCCTTACATTATCAACGAGAAGTCTAAAAAGGGTACTTATTGTTTATCTTCCATGGACAGGAGGAAGATTACATCATCGGTTGATGGGTATATCCTCTGACCCTACATCAATGAGACTTGACTTCTTCAGGGCCCAGGGCCCAGGTAACTAGGTAGGTCATCTTGCTTTCTTGCATTTTCATTTTTCTTGCTCATGGTAGATTAGTTGCATTTATCTAGATTTTCATCTTCAAATTTCATTTGCATATTGTTTTATTTACACTTATGAATAATGTTTTTGCTACATTTTCTTGAATCATATTACATGTTAGTTAGAAATTTTTGAAAAAATACAAAATTTTGTTTTTAAACAATAGTTTACAATTTTGAAATTTTTGATCATATGAATAAAGGGGTGAGTGTGCCACCTTTGATATCCAACAATTTGTTTGTTTAAGTGTGTGTAGGGACATGTCTTACAAAGATATGTTGAGTTTCTCATGCACTCTATGACAAGTACATGTCCCTAAGTAGGAGCCAGACATTATCCCCCCATTCTTAGGGATAACTAAGGAGATGATGTCTCAAGGCTCGGAGGCTGCAGACATGGAGTACCGAGAGAAATATGAGTATACAAAGCCCATTTACTCACCACACATCACCATTTTATCGATGGTAACAACATCCACTACACCCATCTTGTCCCATAGAGGAAAACAGGTCTTGTTTCATGAGGTAACAAGTTTGGTGTCATGGTAAGTGTCATTTTAATAATTGAAGCATTTGAACATGTTGCAAAGGGTCCTTTATTGATTATGAAAGTGTTTTATTGGAAATTATGTATTTTTCCTCATTTCACCTTGGTGGTTTACATGTTGTCCTAGTAAGTGGGTCACCCTCGGAAAAAGGGTTGCTACCAGGGGGTCTCCTTGAAGGTTCATCGTACCATTCCCACACATACTTATCACTTTCAATTACTTCTTCCCTTTTGTTTCCTCATATTTTGGGCTTTCAACTATATTGACCCAGGAAGGGATCGTACCTAATTTCATGGGAAGAAGGGGTTGAAGGCCCAAATAATTGTAGCTAGAAAAAAATAAAAGCCAATGAATTATCCTCCATATGCTCACCCTAAGGTCCTGAGAGAAATGAAATGTGTCACGAAATTCAATGACTTGTCAAATAAACAACATAACTAATAAATGTATCGCTTGTTGAGGGAATGTATTGTGGTGTCTTTTACTTTCCTTTCACATGGAACTCAATGTGTTATAGCCTCAAGTGGAATTCTGGTACTCTTTACTTTCCCTTTCATATATTACTCAATGTTTGAACCTTAATCAATTAATGGCAAATAAAAGGGCTTGGAAAAAGGATTCATTGAAAACGAGGATGCAACACACCCTCTACAAAGGCACCCATAAATGAGACAATATGAGTCCTTGTCTGTCAAGAAAACCCATGCCCAAAAGTTACACCCCTATCCACCTCATACTATTTTACATTACATAGAGGGGGACTTCTTGGGAAACACTCCTTGACTTGGGGAATGATCTATCCAATAGGGCACCATGACAACCCTCCCATACTTAAATTTGGAAAGTTGTATAAGGTCTTTGAGCATTTGTTTATTTTGAAAAGGAGGGATTTGATGCACATGATTGGGTGGTTATCTTATTAAATATGGCTTACTTGGAATGTTAATTGTGACTTGTGGACCCTTGGAGGGAGTACTTGTTTTTATATGTAGGGCATTTCCAGGTGAATGCTTGGTCATGGAGGCACAAGGTTGCTTGGACCTTCATAGGGGCATGAATCCCACAGGTTGGATGATGCGCCCCCTCTCAATGGAAACTTTGGAACATGAATGTTTCCTTTGAAGGCACTTGGAAACATTGATATGACCACATGTTATCCCCTTGCACCTCAACATTGTCCTTTGGAGGCCTAAAAACATCACTTTCTATCCCCTAGACGTCACATGGAAGCTAGGGTGTTTTATGGGGTTCTCATGGTTGATGGTTATGTGACATGGTTTGATGGAGAGAGAGACATGTGGAATGCACTATATCACTTGGTGGCAAGGAAAATGGCCTTTGGAGGCCCACCAATATTCATCAAAAGGCTCAATGTCTCTCTTGGAAGCCTAATGTCACCCTTCAGGGCATGACGTCACCCCTTAGGGCATGATGTCACCCCTAAAAGGGAAATTACTTTATGTTTTTTGTGATTTTAAGTTGTAAAGGGAAAATAGAGGAGGTCGAACTCTCTAATCTGTTGTTGACATTTTAAAAAGTGGACAAATTGGTTTTAGGTGACCTCATATAAATAGAGGTCACCTCAATGTCATTTTATCATCATGGTTTTGAGAATTGCATACTTTCTTGGATGAAATTTTCACCCTACTTGGGCAATTAGATATATCTCTCTCTTGATGTTTTTTCGATCCTTTTACTTGTCTATTGGAGGAAGAATCTAGGATTTATCTCTTGGATGCTTGTTTCTTGGTAATGTGGTGGAATATTCTTGATAAAGAAGGGTTTTTCATGCTATCTCTTGAACTAGGTAAGGAATTTCTGCTATTGTGTTCTTTCTTCTTGGTTTAAAGGTTAATTTTGATAAAACCTTGGAGGAGTATAAGGGAACACACCCTCCATCAAGATCTATCTTGTTTTCATTGAAAATGATACATTGCAAAGGTTTCTACAAGGAATAAATTTAGGGCTTACACCCTTGTAGATTTACCTTGTTAAGGTATGTTTTCTTTAGGGACTAAAAATAATTACACCCATAGAGAAGTAACAAACCCTAGCTCATACACAAGAGTCTCCATAACCCAATAGATAAGGCACTAATCTACTTGCATTGGAGATTGAATATTCATGCATTGGTATAAGTGATTTCTTGAGATATTGCAATTGTTCAAGTTGGGATTTAATTCTACAAGTTATAAGATTTCTTGTGCCCTAGGGGCGTCTTGATTGGCCAAGTGATTTCATTGTTGTTATAAAATTAATGCTACAACCACTAGGGATGCAACATAATCATCTTACTTTCATTATTCACTCACTATTCTACCGCTAAAAGTCACTTGCAATCTGCCGTAATTAATATACTAGTTATTAGCTATTTTTTGGGTGGATTGTTTGTTGATTTTAGTAGCTAGAATTTTCTACTATAGAAATTGTTTGCTACATCCATAAGTTTGTTACAAAACTTGTTGATAACACTACCTAACAACCCCCTAATGTTTTTCTTGCTTTAATCATTGGAAATCCATCTACTTATTGCTAGATTTGTTTCCAATATCTTGTACTAGATTTTGATGGTTAAATTTGCATCTCTTAGTATCATTTGTTATATATATATATATACTGTTGCAATTTGGGAAAGCGATATTAATTGCTACATCCCCATTGATTTGAGGCTTCTATTATCATCTATTGTCTTATTCTGGGCAGGTTTAACATTGTTTTGCAGGTACATCATCTTTGGCAACCAATTATCTTCTCACGAGACTCTTTCTCAAGAATCCTTCCTATATTTTACCTTGACCTATAGGGGGATCCCTCATATCCTTTCATTTTCCTTCTCAATCCCCCTGGGGTCACCCGGGATTCCCCCCTTGTGGTGATTTTATTATCACTAAAGTGAGGGGAGTGTTTATCTAAGGTGATAGTGGGTAAATACTCCCATAGTTGTCACACCTTTATGATTTGGGTTGGGATTTTCCCAAGCTACAATCTGTGCGATAAAAGACACCAACCCACAACTACTATATTTTCAAGCACCAATCTACAAGAGACACCAATCCCTTTATTTGAGCACCAACTCAGCAATATGTAGGGAAAAACCTACTTGAGACACCGATCTGTTCAAACTATAAAAAATACCAATTCATCTTTTTACTTCAAGCCTTCACCTACACAAATTTGTTGCTCTGTCTTTGTTGTCACAACACTCTCCACCGGTTTCCAATCTGCATGACTTCGGATGTTCCTTTGACCTTGCACTTCCCAACCACCCTTGAATGATTACATTTTGATTCCTTCGATTTAAAAAAACCTCAAAGCCTAAAATTCTCTTTCATAATTCACGTTATCTTACTCACTTCGCATTTGCATTCTTCCACTCTCGGTTCTACAATCTCAGAACTTCTCACTCTCGCATACTCTTCCACACTTCACTTGTTCATCCTTACCCTTCGCTCACACTCACTCACTTTCCAAAATGATCAGGGCATATTTATTTATATTGATCCCATATACTCAAGGATTTGTCCTCAACCAAATCATGCTCAATAGGTCAGCTTAAGATCCATCGATTCTCCATTAAATTGGGTTGTAAAAAATCCTTTGACACTGTTCTTTAGTTTCCTTCCACGGCACGTGATATTTTCACAAATCCTTAATTCTCAACAACCATATGATCATCCCTTGATTTGATCTCGACCATTGATATGCTCACTGACCACCAAAACACGCAACTTGACCTCAATTCTCAACAATTGTTCGATCAGTCTTAGAATCAATCTCAAACCTTGATCTAGTTTCCCGGATATCAGGACCACTTGGATATCGGGTATCATATTATTGAAATACAACCATGCTTCAAACAGTTTCCAAGGTCTCAATATGAAACCTTTCTCATGGAATCCTACCGATCCAATCATGTTACGCCATGTGTATCAACACGCCAAAAGAGCCATCGGGTCATCGGGCCCTTGGACCTTCCATATGCCCTGTACAAAAATCATCGGATAAAACCAAGAACAAGTCTCAATCGTCGATCCGTTCACCATCCATTATCAAATTCAATATAACTTCAATGCTTATTGATCGCATGATCACTCCTTGACTAGATCTCAGCTGTCAATTTTTTCTTCAG
This sequence comes from Picea engelmannii, assembly GCA_009831015.1. Classification (NCBI taxonomy): domain Eukaryota; kingdom Viridiplantae; phylum Streptophyta; class Pinopsida; order Pinales; family Pinaceae; genus Picea; species Picea engelmannii. The sequence continues at coordinate 159,836 of ML780879.1, read as the reverse complement.
TATCACAACTTCGTCATTGGGCTACTGGCTCCCCCGAGCCTTTAAATTTTTTCCTTCACACCTTTTCTTTGATCTGGTATGCCACCTAGTGATCGACCCACCAAGCTCACCGACCTATCAGGCCACCGGGCCCCCGACCCACCAGGCATTTAGCTCCATGTTGATATTCCAATATTCCGATATCTGATATAACGATATGTTGACATGGTAGAAGACATGATCTCCACGTGGACACCTTCCATGAGTACTAGATGATGTGTCACTAATGTGGCTATGATGTCATCACTTCCTCAAGCTCTTATTTGTACACCATGCTAACTTGGCACTAGTATGTGGGTTCTTTCATGGTTCTAGTGTGGCCTATGTTGTAGCGTTGGCATGGCATCGCCACTAGCCTACTGGCCACTGGGCACATGAGACTTCAACAAAGCAATTTCACTCATCTGCCCCGATATGGTTATGGAACCTTTTCTACAGTACCTTGTTTCAACTAGCCCAATCACCTTGCACCATGAATATCGCTTCATCATTGGACTACCGGGAAAAAAATCGACCCACTGTCCCTTCAACACTACACCTTCACCATTTTTCCTGATCTCGTATGGAACCTTGTCACATTGTGTTCCATCCATCAGGTCTACTGATCCACTAGCCTATTGAAACTTTACACTGCATTTCAATATTTCACTCTGGTCCAATATACTTGATATCTGATATCGGCGTATCTCAATATCGGGATATTGTGATATCCTAGTTCATTGCACCACTACATGGATTTTTTCGATGTCCGATATAGTGGACCCCACCACCGAGGAATTGGACCATCAGGGAAATGTTCTACGGGGCCCTTGAAACCTTATCATTTCACTTCACAACTATTACTTTGATATGGTATCCGATATAATCATGGACCCCATAACTTAAAAGATAATGCCTTGCACAGGGTTCCATGGCTCTTCCACTTACATTCAAATTTTGTGAAACAACCTTTGTATTATAAACCACTGAAATTGTGTTTCCTCGTGCATGTGGGATATTGTATTTTTCCTTACTATCTCCCTCACCTTCAATGCATGCTCATTACTTCTTCGTCTACACCCTCATATTCTTGTTGCCATATATGTGGTTATGTTTTCACCTTGATCTCGTCCCTCTATTTTTCTTCAACATGGTTGTCTCATTCATATTTTTTTCTCCATTTTTATTTAAATCTGTGCAGCCCCAAATTTATTTCACACATAGTCATATTGATTCTCTCGTTCTTCTCTTCAACAAGGTCTTCTCATCCAACTATGTTCATACATAGTCCTCTCACCTTCATGATTCATGGTAGACACACAAAATCTTAACAACGTGGAGATACATTCATAGTCTCCTCATGTATTTGACATCAATGGCAACATTATTTCCAATAGGAAACACATGTGCAGGGAGTAAAAATAATATTTAGATATATAAAAGAAACTTTGGATTGTGTCTTTTGGTATCCCACAAGTATAGATTTTACATTAACAACTTACACCAATGAAAATTGGGCAGGCAGTGTGGATGACAAAAAGATCACCAATGGTGGTGCATTTTTTCCAGGCAACATCCTAGTGTCTCAGTTCAATAAGAAGCAATCATCCATTTTTGTATTCACAACAGAAGCATAATACATTGTAGCAACAACATGTTGCACACAAGTTCTATGCATGAAACAAATGTTAGAATACATTAACGTAGAGTATAATCAACCAATATCGATTATGTGTGACAATACCAATGCAATAAATGTTTCAATGAATCTTGTTATTCATTCGAAGACAAAGAACATTCCAATCAAATATCATTTCCTAAGAGAACATGTCATAGAACAAAATGTCAAATTGGAATATATTGGTACAAAGAAACAAGTTGTTGATATCTTTACAAAACGTCTTCCTAGAGAAACATTCAAGTATCTCAGACAAAAAATGAGAGTGGTACCTATGCCATCCAATCACCGAAGCACTTCAATATAGGTACAAGCTCAGGGGGAGCTACAAAAAGAAAGAAGGTTGTTGGTTATATATGTGGAGAAGCAAAGATTAAAGAATAAAGAGTCAACGGGAGAAAATCCATTTGCCATTGATGTCAAAGGGGGAGATTAAAGATAAAGGGGGAAATTTGAAAAAAGAAATAATTGAAGCAGATATCAAATAAATCAACTTAGATGAGAGAAAATTTTTGAGATCTATGGTCACAACATATTAGAGGACTATCAAAATTGACAGAGGTTTCCATCAATGATAAAGGGGGGTTGCTGGAAATTTGTTGTCATTGATGTCAAAGATAAATGGAGATCATAAATGTATTTGTGTGTTGACAAGGTTATGTGCATTGATGAGGATTTGTATGAAGGCATGAAGATTGTGAAAAATCAATCAGAGTGAATTCAGGATGCACATGTATGAGAAGGAGTTGTGCAATTGGAAGGAAGAGGAAATGACCCTGCAAATAGAGAGGTGAGATCTAGAAGGCGAAAAATTATGTGGCTGAGCGATCACAATTTGTTGAAGTTCAAGGGTGTAGAGGAAGCTCAAGCATGTGAGGATGTGAGAATAAATGATCCTAGCAAGGAATTTTTCAGGATCAGTTAACCAGAGTGAAGAAAATAGTTATAGATGATTAATCCCACATGAACGAGGAAGAATGATTTCAATCGGTTTATAATGAAAAGGCAAAGTCATTTAGTTTGAATGTAAATGTAAGAGTCATGGAACCCTGCACAAGAAGTTACCTTTTTAGTTGTGGGTCCCATGTATACCAGATCTGTGAAAAGTGAAAGAGTAGTGTTAAAATACCTCGATGGACCGATCGCTCAGTGGTCAATGCCACAATAGTTCCACATCAATCAGTACATGAAGAAGGATTCCACGTGGAGACTATGTTAGCTACCATGTCATATTGGATACCGGATCAGAGAAAACAATTGAGATGCATCATTAGAGGTTTCGGGGGCTCGATGCCCCAATGAGTCAGATAATCCAGTGACCTGGTGCAACATATCGGATATCGGGATATCAGTAGAAATCGTAGTGTAAGCACAGTGTTAATGTCCTGAGGGCCTGGTGTCCTCGTAGTCTCGATAAACCAATATAGTATATTTCATATCGGAGATTGAAAGAGCGGAGTGTCAGTTCTATGTTGGATTTCCAAGGGCCTAGTGGTTTATGCCACATCATCATCGTGACAATAGCCACAAAAGAGCCATGTAAGTGCCATGTGTCAAGTCACATGCTAGTGTTGAGTCAACATGGTGTCCAATCAAGGTTGCAAGATGTGATGATGTCAGAAATCATGTTAGTGCCATGTCACCCAAAACACATGAAAGATGTCCACATGGAGGCCATGTCTCTTGTGCCACATCATATCAGAAATTGGAAGATCAGAGGAGCATGGGGTATGCTTGAATTTCCTGAGGGCCTGGTGGGTCAGTGAGCCCAACAGACTAGTGAACCCAATGACTTGATGAACCCAATGAGATGCATAAAGAAAGAAGGTTGTTGGTTGTAGATATGGAGAAGAAAAGATTAAAGAATAGAGAGTCAGGGGGAGATGCCATTGATGTCAAAGGGGGAGATTAAAGAGAAAGGGGGAGATTTTCAAAAAGAAATAATTGAAGAAGATATAAAAGCAATCAACTTATACGAGAGAAAAATTGTGAGATCTATGGTCGCAACTTAATAGAGGACTATCAGAATTGACTAAGGTTTCCATCAATGACAAAGGGGGATTGTTGGAAATTTGTTGTCATTGATGTCAAAGACAAATGGAGATCATAAATGTATTTGTGTGTTGACAAGGTTATGCGCATTGATGAGGCTCTGTATGAAGGTATGAAGATTGTGAACAGTCAATCCAAGTGAATTCAAGCTGCACAGGTATAAGAAGGAGTTGTGCAATTGGAAGGCAGAAGAAACGACCCTGCAAATAGAGGGATGAGATCGAGAAGGTGAAAATTTTTGTGGCTGAGCGATCACAGTTTGTTGAAGTCTGAGGGTGAAGAGGAAGCTCAAGCGTGTGAGGATCTGAGCAACAATGAGCCTGACAAGGAATGTTTCAGGATTAGTTAACCAGAGTGAAGAAAATGGCGATAGATGATTAATCCCACATGCATGAGGAAGAATGATTTCAATGGGTTTATAATGAAAAGGTTAAGTCACTTAGTTTGAATGTAAATGGAAGAGCCATGGAACCCTGCACAAGGAGTTACCTTTTTAGTTGTCAAGCCCAGGTATACCATATCGGAGAAAAGTGAAAGAGTAGTGTTAAAAGACCTCGGTGGATTGATCGCTCAGTAGTCAATGCCACAATAGTTCCACATCAATCAGTACATGCAAAAGGATTCCACGTGGAGAGTATGTTAGCTTCCATATCATATTGGGTATAGGATTGGGGAAAAAAATTGACATGCATCGTTAGAGGTTTCGGGGGCTCGGTGCCCCAGTGAGTCGGGTAGCCCAATGACCCAGTGTAGCATATTGAATATCGGGAGAAAGCGCAGTATTAATGTCCCGAGGGTCTGGTGGCCTAGTAGTCCCGATGACTGGTGGCCTAGTAGTCCCGATGACCCAATGTAGTATATTTCATATTGGAATAGTGGAGTGTCATTTCTATGTTGGAGTTCCAAGGGCCTAATGGTTGATGCCACATCAACATCGTGACAACAACCACATCAGATCCATGTCAGTTCCACATGTCAAGCCATGTGATAGTGTCGATTCGACATGGTGTCCAATCAGGGCTACAAGATGCGATGATGTCAACAATCATGTTAGTTCATGTCACCCAACACACGTGGAAGAGGTCCACATGGAGGCCATGTTTCTTGTGCCACGTCATATCAGAAATTGGAAGATCAAAGGAGCATGGGGTGTGTTTGAAGTTCCTAAGGGACCAGTGGGTTGGTGAGCCCAACATACTAGTGAACCCAATGACCCGATCGCCCTGTGGAACCGGTGGGATGATCACCTGGTGACCCATTTCACGGGACACAGAAACCCGTGCTTGGGTGAATCGTGATCGTCGATTAATCGAAGGCTGAGATTGGATCAGAGCAACAACGAAGTTGAGGGAATGAGATTGAATTCTCAGGGGTCTAGTGGGTCGGCGACCTAGTAGACTCAATGGTCTTTATGTTCGTGGAACTAGAGACCGATGGTCGATATTTTATCTGAGGACTAATTAGACGATTATTGAGAATTGGAGGGTGTTGTGTGTGGGATTCAAGAGACCGGTGGCCTGATTAACATTTTGATGTGAAAAATAATAAATTGACGGTTGAAATTCAATAATGGATTGATCCAACGGTTTCTGAATGTTTAGGTTTGTGAGGTATGTTTCATAATCCTGGTGGCCTTGACAACCAAGTAACAAATGGATAGAACGCGTGAAAATGGGAGAAATTAAGACCAGTTTCGAAGAATTTTTTTAGCCCGATTTTAAGGAAGATTCAAAGGATTTAGACCCAACGTATTGAGTATATTTTTTGTAGGTGGAAAAATATGTGGAGGTATGGAGTGTATACGTAACAATGCCATGATTGTTTTGTGAGAAAGTGAGTGAGTGAGTGAGAAGGTGTGAATAGAGAAGTGAATCTTTGAGGTTCTCAAGTGAAAGAAGATGAAGAAGGAGAGTGATGTAAATGTCTGAGAGTGGTAAGGAGATGCAAGGTCAAATAGAGAACATCTGAAGAAATGTTGTTGGTGAATAGGTGAAGAGTTTCATGGTAATTACAACAAAGACAAAGCAACGGGTGAAATAACTGATTTGTGGAGGAGGAAGCTTGGACTAAAGTTTTTGTATGACATTTTAAGAAGAATTTAATCTAGACAGACAATTTGAGGAGATTGGTGCCTCTAGTAAGTTGGTGCTTACATATTGTTGAGTTGGTGCTCAGACGAGGGTATTGGTGTCTCTAGCAGGTTGGTACATGCAAATATTGCATACATAGGTTGGTGCCTACACTTTGCCAAGTTGGTGCTCAAATGAGGAGATTGGTGTCTCCTACAGGTTGTTGCCTGCAAATATTGTAACAGTAGGTTGGTTCCCACATGAATTTATAAAGATAAGTTTTGTGGTTTTCTCCCATTTATGTTTCCATGTTATATCCTTGAGTATTGTGCATTGTGTATCTGTATATGTTTATTATTGATTTCTTTTGGTTGGTAAAGTAATGAAATAATGATTTCATTACATTAAAGAAAATTAAAAATAGTCTCATACTTATTCCACCCCCCCCCTCAGTATAAGTAAGTGTGCCAACAATTGTGCATCTCTTCCAATGAAGAGATGTGGAATCACGACCACAACAAGAACCAAACCTGCTCAAGATTTTATGTAATTATACCTCACTCTCACCAAGTCTCAATGTAAATTTTAGCATTTTAACATCCATTCAGCATTAAGGTACATAAAAGGGTGCCCTCATGGCCACCATACCTATTGTTTTATAGTGCTTGTGAAAAATGCCACCGACCACTTCATGCATAATTCCTAATTTTTTAATTTACTAATATGTTTATTATTCACCCACCTCCTAATTATTTTTTTTATTTTTTTCTCACCCACTTTCCCTCCTATGTTTATAAACTCACATGTGTTATGTGCACATAATATTACACTAAATAAAATCCTCCAAAATAGGAAGTGAGTGACTCCCATTACTTAAATGTTCTTAATGCATATTTACTACTTTTCTCTACTTTTTATTTGCATGTTAAAATCGATTCTACTTTTTCTCATGCATGTTCCTTCTATTTAAATGAATGAATTCTATCTATATGAGATATAATTTCTAAATGGCATGCACATAAAGGATACTTTTATTTCAAAATGATGAATCTCATCCAATGCCAATACCAAGGGTGAGGCCATGATCACTCCAACCTTTGTACCCATATTTACATGAAGGGGGATGAACACTCTATAGGTGAGACCTTGTTAACTTCATCCCATTTATTGTTGGTGAGAGACTTGTGGTATACTAGGGAATAAGGACTCTACATCCTTATTGCATGCCCCTCATTGTATCATCATGAGTAACCTCTACAACTTTCTCTAACAACATCGTATAACCTCTTGGGTGAGAATATGTCTACTCCAACCCATTACGTAGAGGTAGTTGCTAATAGGTTAGTACTACCTCCATATCTCTTTATCATACACATGTCACATTTTCTTCATACAACATTTACCCATATGTAATCTTAGTTGGCTTTTATGAACCAATACCTTGATAATGATAAAAATTCAATGAATAACATTCCACTTTGAGAGTAAAACCTCCTTTTACAATACATTCAATGCACAATACAAGATAGGATGATCCTAAGACTAGGTTTCCTTGGTATATATATGAGACAAAGGGTAAAATTATGATGAAAGGGTAACATGAAAGGTTCTAGCCAACCTACTAATATAACACTAGAAACTTAATAACTCAATATCTATGGCTTAATAAGGGGTTTTATGCTCAACATGGGGATTTTTTTAGGGATTAACATGCCCCTCCCCTTTAAACAAGTGTTTTCCTCAACAATTGACTAACCACAGGTGTGTTGGCATGACGAACTCATCTTCCCATGTTGCCTCTTCCACTAGTAGGTTCTTCTATTTGACAAGGTACTCATTAATTGCTTGATTTTGCAACTACTTAATCCTTGTTTCAAGTATCATTTCTTGTTCTAGTATGATTTTCCCTTCTCCATTAATCTCTAGTAAAATAGTTTGGACTGAGATCTTGTCATTGATTATATTCTTTAAGTAATAAACATGGAAGAATGAATGTGCACTTCCTGGTTGCAAATGAATAGCATGGGCATGATCTCAAGTAGGTGGAAGTCACTTAGGCATCTCTCCAAATACCTTGGAATGATTATTGATAAATTTTTGGACATCCACTAGAGCAAAGGATATAGATGTTTGAACATCTAGTGAGCACAATTGTGAAATTACACCATGGTGTCCCTTTTTTAGTAATTTTGTCATGTTTTTAGAGCATATCACTTTAGAGGGTTTCCCTTGGATACCTCTAAGCTCAATTTCCTTACTTTCTGAGGAAAATCTCATGAAAAGATATTGAAAATTAAGGGTCATTGTTCCCAATTATTGTGACCATTGGACCCCTAATACAACATCAACAACACCCATTTGGATTCCAATCATGGGACCATCTAATAAATACTCCCCCATATTGATCTTAATACTATGGAACTTCTCTAAACAATTTATGATATCTCCATCTTCAACAATTACTTGAAATTCTAATGCTCGAAATACAAAGCAATTGGGAAATTTTGCTCTGTTTGTTATTGATGAAGTTATGGGTACTACCAAAATCAATCGACACTATTACCTTTTTCTTTTTGATATACCCTTCTATCTTGAGGGTTGGTGGAGTATTGATGCCAACCAATGCATGAAAATATATCATTGTAGTAGTCTCATCTAGCTCTAGATATTGTGATGGTTCCTCTTCTTGATCTTCATCCTCTCCATTGTCTATATAGAATACTTTCTTCTCACCACATTTATGTCCCTTGCTGTACTTTCTATCACAATTAAAATGCAATCCATTTTCTCTTCTTTCATCCATTTTCTAAGGTGTCGACCTTGTTGGTTGAGTGATTTAAGGAGAGGGGTCATGATTCTCTCTATATGTTTTAGTGACCACACTTCTAGTAGACATATTTTTACTTTAAACTTTCCTCGTATTGATCTTCAGAATGAAGTAGTTCCTTGGTGTCGACTTGAATATCTGATGATGTGAATCTTGGAGTAATGAATGATCATGATTCTGATATTAAATAGTTTTTCTCTCCAAATGTGATAAAATACTCCCCATATGTTATTGAGTGTCAACACCATTGTTCTCCTTATTTCATGATTTCCTTGGATCTCCATATTATTGAGGAAAAGATATGAATTGATCTTACTCAAGCATTTTCAGAATTTACTTGGATAAAGAAAAGTAGAAGGGAATATCACCCTATGTTTATAGCCAACAAAAATAACATCCCAAATCACAAGTATTAATTACGAGTGCTTAGACTAGTCTTTTATCAACAAAAAGCTTGTTGGAAATTCACTTTTTATGTAATTTTATGAATATAACAGTTTCTGAAATAAAGGTAACAACAGAAGTAAAGACACCAATATGATAATCAAGATAGATGAGACATAAAGAAATCCTTTATTTCATTCCAATTCACCAAAGAGTCATTTTCTTTACAAAATCTCATACACAAATCTTGGACCAAAGTCAAACTTAGACATCCCCGATGGAACATAAAAAAGGACCTCTGAAAAAAAAACCAAAACTGAACTCTAAAAGATGGATCAACTTGCCACAGATTGTTTCCCACTCGACTCTACACAATAGCCTTTATCAATCATGAAAATTAATTCACAAACAGACAAGTCTACGCAGACTATCAAAGATAGATCAACACCTCTAAAGAAAAAGTGTGAATGATTTGATTCAGCCCTGAATATTGTTGTCTACAATAAGACCCTGCTATCATAAAAGAAAATTAGGTTGTGATGAATATATGAATGAATGAAAATTGAACTATCTCAACATTAACTCAAAGAGCAAACCTTAGCATGCTTTTGCTTCTATCCTCCATTGTTCCTCCCTTTCCTTTTGATTTTAACAAATCAGAATTGGTTGAATTAGTTGAACCAAAGCATTAGTTAAGTTAATTAAAAGACTCAACTAACTTTAGTTAGGGGGGAAGTAATAATCATAATAAGGGTCGTAATTAAATAATAACTAATAGGTGGGACCCCTTGTAACTCCCTTTAGTTCATAATAATCATAACAATCATAACATAACCATTAGTTAAGAAAAACACACCTTCTTGTACCTCCCATCAACATATTCACTTTTGGCAATTTAAACTCGTGCAATTTAAAATTATTTTAGAAACAATACCCATATGTCCGAAATAAACATGTTGTCCAAAGATCCCTGAAGTCAACTGTCATCAAACAATAGATATAATGAAAACTCAAAAACCATATTTCCCAGTCTGTGATGCAACCTTTCCTCGGTTTCTGTTGTCACCTCTTGATTTTCCTAAATTTTCCTTAGGTTGTGCATATCCTTTAGGCTTAATCTCATTGATCACGTGGGAACAATTGTCCCTCAAATGCATCCGGAAAGACACATATTTTCCAGAGTCATTGGACGGTGAGGAAGGGGCAACAATGGCTTTTCCTTTATCGAGTGCATGGTGGGATTCAATATTCAATATCTTGCTAGCATGGGAGGATTTCCCTAGCGAGTGGTCAGGAGTACCTTGGACAATGGGGTTCAAAGGCAGAGGAGCAAGCAAAGACAAGTTGGGCCAGCCACGATGTTGGGATACTGTCGGGTGGAGTTTCTCCTGCCATCCATCATTTTCAGGGACCTAAGGTTGTAAGGAGACATGAGGAGGTACAGGGATACCAGGGGCCTGCGGGGCTTGGAAGGGAGGCCTTTCAGGCCTAGGTTGGACTATTCCTTGCCTAATCCAATTAAATAATATGAAATGAAACAGTTTGCCAAGCTCTTCTGAATCAGTGTCAAAATGTATGGAGAACCTCAACCTTCTTGGGCCTCGGTTCCAATTACCTCTACCTTTTTTTCCTCGACCATGGCTACCTCGACTGAAGAAAAAAAACTCATCCTGCATGCATGATCAATTAGCAAATAGTATTTTAAATAACCATACATGACAACTCTTAAAAATATGAAATAGATTTGACTCAGATTGTATCAGACTCGTGCAATCCAATCCATACAAATTGTTTTAATGTTAATCAACGATCAGGGGGGTGAAACAGGGTCCTCAGATATGTGAGGGATTTGTGTTGGGCAAAAATATGATATAATGAAAGGGAAAAGAAATGGTCATTTCTCAATGACAACAAAAATCTACTGCAAACCAAACCAATAAAACTTCACTGCAATCCACCCAAGACACAACAACTTTCATCCACTTTAACACATAAATTCTCTTGGTTATAATCAATATCAGAACAGGGAGTGAAAAAATGAATAAGGGATATGTAAAGGGTTTGTAATTAGCTGAAAGTGAGATAATGGGATGGGAGGATAACGGTTAATGTTCATGAAATTAGTCAAGCGATCCATAAAACATTATGCAGTAAGAATAGATGCACCAACCAACAATCATCATGACCGAATAACAATTACCAAGCATTTGTAATCAATGCCAACCATCATCCAAATCATCATAAGTGAAAATACTAGTGACTGTATATCAACCAAAAATTCTCCACTGTGGTAGGAAATATATCTATCGAACAAGTTTTGGTAGCTATGCATACCCATGCATCCAATCCAATCGGGGCAGAGGCCCTTCCATTAATAATACTAAGTTATTTGACATAAGGCGGGTGACTGTGAACTTTAGAAGTGCAATTGGCAATGTAAGGTTTTATTATTGTCATCACAGATGCAGTAACTAAATTCTAAAACAATGGGACTGCCATACAACCAACTGGGAGAATTTGTATTCACAAGTAATCGACCATACATTTAATCCACGATAACCTGTAGCAACTCGACAGGCAAGACAATCTCCTTTACAAAATTCGAGACTGGAGGGTTAAAGGTCTACTCTGTAGCCGACACCAGGGAACAGAGCTAACTCCTCGCAATGGTGTAACTTTCGAGGCCAAGGGTATGAACACAAAGAGAGACATGATTCATTTGTGGACAGGTAACAATCCATGGCAGGGGTCAAACAAAGAAGGGCGAGGCTCTCATTCGTCCAGGCAATTTATTTAATGCACGCAGGGTATAAGCCTCGTGTTCTTCATCCAAACTACCACAATACCAAGGTGGAGACAGGGCCGAGTTAAGAACAGAACACTCACTTTGTGACCCTTAGTAGTGGAAACAACCAACGCCAAAGTGACAGACAACATAGTGACACAAAAAAACCTTCAACCATTAAACCCAAGAAAGTGAGAAACTGGATATAGTGACAGTGCGTGAAGATAGCTATCCAACCAAGACTTAAACAAAAACCCTCCAACTAAACCAATAGTAGTAACAGAGATCTATCACCAAGAAGACCGATAACCTCTACGAACTCAAAAATATTACAAGAAGAACCATCCATTCTTCATTCAAGAACCAAAATTTCACATAGTTGCAACGCTTAGGAAAAACATAAACCCATACACGTGAGCCAGTAATCATTTCATAACTAGAGTGAAGTCAAGAATGGCCAAAAAAAGGACATACCTATTAATCAAATTCCTTAAAATGAGAGTTGGCCGAGCGGTTCCCCTCTGCTAATAAATCGGAGCACACCACAGCAACAAGAATGAACAATAGCCTGATTAGGGTGGCGACCATCAAAAGAGTAAAGGTGGCGTGCAGTAAATGCAGGTCGCCTCCACCTGCATTAAATTAACTCATCAGTACATGCCAACAAGCTCTCCACTAAAACCATTAATTTAAAATCTGCATTGGAATCTGCATCAATTTCTTTCCAATTGCATCATCTACATCATATATCCAATTTCTAACTGGACCATATTGTATGTCAACTATACAATCCAAGAAATCATGTATAGAATTATCACCAATAGCGAGATCAATATGTACCATAGCCTAATCACCATGCATACAAACTATATAACTCAATTAAAATCGCATAGCCATTAACTTCCATTCCTTTGTCAAATGTGCCACCCATATTCATATTCCCAATATAACTCAATTAAATCGTATAACTATCATATTGCTAGCTAGCATTCAACCATAACCATTAAGTCCTTTATGCATGTAGTATAGTAAAACTATAGAATTAGATCCTTTACTTTTGCATTTGTTATAGTATTTTGCCTTTCTCAAAACTGTCTTTCATGTATTTTTACTAACATGTTTGTTGTGCAGGTGTGAGAAGTACAAATGCCATTAATGAATAGCAGGTTGTAGTAACATGAAGTCACGACATCTCGAAAGCTCAACTCATACCAACAACAACAAGATCTCATCAACCATGTAAACCATGTAGCACGTCATCCTAACATAAAAAATGAGCAGATCTGATCTTCAATAGTTCAAGGGCGTCCCACCTACTAGTATTATTTAGTTTTATACTAATAGGCTTTATAAACACTTTGTGGGCGAAACTTCATTGACATTTTCAATCGTCAACAAACTGACAACTCCACAGGGAAATTTGTTTTTAACAGATTTAGAATTTAGGACTCATGGTTTCATGGACCAAAACAACAGGTCAAGAAGACATAACTCGAATGATTATGCAACAAGGGGATGTGAGCGGATTCAATGGAAATATGACTGGGAATTCGGGAATAACTCATGAAAAGTGTTAAGTATGAGGGGTTTTAACACTGTATGCGTAATCATTTGACTGGAATATGCTCTTAACCTTCAAGGAGGAAAACTTATAGACTTGCCCTTAAGATCTCAATGGGTGAAGAAATGGCAAGAAGAACCAGGAAATAACCAATTCCTTGTAAGACAGTAGTGGAAATATGTAACCATTTCAAGGGCCCTTCAGGGGAGACCTCATAACAGCTATGTAACAATGCTTTGCAGGAGTGTCATTGTGGCAGAATTGATCCAACATTTTACCTTGACCAAACGCTAAAAGATGATAAAGACAAAATTGCAACTAAAGTAATAATGAAAAAATTAAAATAGCAGCAATAAAAGATAGAAATAAGACGTGGAAAGAAAATATAATTCAACTTAGAAAGAACAAATCAAAGTACTGTAAAGCCAAAAAAAAAGCACCAAAATTGAAAGCAGAGCTAAGATACTAGTATACAGAAAAATCCAATCAGTATAAAAACCTTTCACGCTGGTCCCTCGCAATACTTCAAGCGAGGACTGTTAGTGTTGTAGCAAAACCATTGTCTCTGTAATTCCTTTAAAATTTCTGAGTTAGTGTCCAAGACAACAATAATCTGGAAATGACCCAACACCTGAAATTATGGTGTAATTATCATCCCTTTGATGCATAGGATTAAATCACGAAGATAAGCATGGAGAGTGACAAATTCATCGAAATTTGTGTGTATAGGCCTTTTAAAGGTAGTACTTGCATCAAATAAGCCAGAAGGCAGGCAGTCGTAAGACATAGTATCACAATTAGTAATAAAAGTGGTTTTGTGAATATTTTCCCCTTCTACCTTGATTTCACTGTAACCAAAAAAGTTGTCAAGTAAGGGCTCCAACCGTGACTCTACAACCTGTTGCAGAAACATTTCCATACTGAGAGGAGGGAAATGGTTTCTCATAATTGCTTGCCTAAAAGTTCGAAGAATAATGCAGGTTCTAATATTATCAGTGGTCTTCGAAGCAGGTTCCCAATTGGAAACCCATTATGGGTGGACTAAAAAAAACATTTCAGTCCTTAAGAAATATTCCAACTCCCTCCGAAAGGTTTCTCTCAGTGCAGAGTTAACAAATCCTTGTTTTTGCCTAGCTGGCTTCATAGTACGTTGAACAAGACCTAGATCAAAACCATGAAGATCCATGTTAAACCAACCAAAAACATTTTGAAATCCACCAAGTAACTTGGCAGACGTCATCTCTTCTTTATCAGAACCTTGGAAATTTATTTTAATGTTTGTTGAAGATCCAGGTGTCTGAATGTTCATGGAGATGGTTTTAACCACCTTCTGTTGTAACTTCTCTTCCTTCTATTTTTCTTTATTGCCTCCAACACTCAATGAAAATGACCTCTCAAGAGGAGTCAAACCCTCAGGAATCCTATTATTTTCCATGGATATAATTTCCTCAGGCTTAAGAGGTTCATCTTAGATGATAGCACAAATTCTCTCATCCTCAAGGAGGGCTTTCCAGGATCCTACATGGTTAGGAATATATGAATGATATAGAGATTCAGAAGCACAATCATGCATGTGAGGTAAAATTTGTTGATTAGGAGAGGTTGTTGTTGGGTCACATATTTGTCCATATTTTCATCATCTATAGACATCCATCCCATCCCTTCTTCATCCTATTATCGTTCATTTATCATTCCATTTGCCATACATTTGCTACAACTGCTCATAAAATGACATATAATTCCTTTTATGCTTTAGTGGTTAATAATTATTATTCTTCCTTCATTTTTAATGAATTAAAGACTATTATGCATGATTTTTCTGATGATGGTTTGACGAGTGATTTTATGTATCAATAGTTGCAGCAGTTAAGGTTCCAACCTCCAAATGACACATGTGAGTTCCAGCTCGTGGTTAACCGTTTTCAGTGAAAAACGTGGCAGATAAGGAGAGACGAATTTGCGTGGAATATTGTGAGCAGATGAGGATGAATCTCGAAAATTCGAGACATGGGTTTTGTTCAGAATGGACCCAATTGAGTTCATCATAGGTCCTTTTCCAATTGGAGCTACGGTTTGAGAGGAGTCACTGGTTCTTTAAAAGGGTATTTTCCAGATTTACAGTTGCGGCCAGTTCTCTAAACTTAGAAATTTGTTTGAGAAACCCAGGGATTTGGGGATTTGATTTGTATAAATACGACCTCTTCAATCAGGAGAGGGTCACTCATAAAATTATATAGAATTTATTTGTAAGAAAGATCTGAACTTATGTAACTTTTGAGTTTTCTTCAATAATACAAAGGAGCTGATGGATCTGCAACTACGTGCAACTTTCTCTTAATCTTGTAATTATTTTGGCCATGCATGTTAGGTGAGGCAAGGCCCCCTCAATCTTGTATGTGTTGGTCTTATTCATTTACTTGTATTTTTCTTTTCATTGTCTTAATTTATCTTGGTTTATGATTAGTTGATCACTACTTACAGTTGTGTGTTGTTTATTAGATTGCTCTTACAGTAAGATTCAATTCATGTTGTTGTTAGTTCATTTTGTTATCAATCCTTTAATTTATGTAAGAGTGTGGTAGTGGTTTTATTTCAACTGAGTGTATTTTCAATCAAGATCGGATTTGATTGATTTTAAGTTTTGTGTTTTATTTTATTAAATAGATAATAGTGTTAGTTGGAATTTGTTGCTTGCATATATTGTGCACGGTAACTTTGAAACAAAAGACTTCCTCGGGTTGACAATTGAATAGTTAGGCAAATACTACAATGCAAGTAATTCAAACATTGGTTCAGCCCAATGTAGCGACTGTTGTTCCTTTGAATGTAGTTTCTATTCATTTGAAAGGAACAGTTGTCGTTCCTTTCACATGATTGTTGTTCCTTTGAGTGTAGTTGTTGTTCATTTGAAAGGAACAATTGTCGTTCCTTTTGCACGACTGTTGTTCCTTTGAGGGTAGTTGTTATTTATTTGAAAGGAACAGTTGTCATTCCCATTACGATTGTTGTTCCTTTATAGGTGTTTCATCTCTGGAGGTTGGGTATTGAAAACGGAAGGTAAGAACCTACGTAGGCAACAAGTAAAATTCTTGTGCTAGCGCCTACCTTTGGTTGATGCATAGAGGTTGATTTTAGGACGTATTTAGAGCCCAACATTTTGGCATCGTTGTCGGGGAATTTATCAAGGGCACACAAGTCCAATTGACATTGTTTTTTTAGTTGCATGTTCTTGACTCCGAGGTGAAGGGTCAAGGCATGTAGGTTTCTTTCTTTGCATTTAGTTTTTAGTTTTTTATCCTAAATCTTATCATTTCTCTTAGTGGTGATGTAAGCATTACCCATCCTACTCACAAGTTGATAGGAACATTTGAAGAAGGAGCCTTGAGATAGCACATGAAGAATCCAACAAAAAGATGGCAAGTAAGAAGGAGACAGAAGTTGTTACCTTTGAATTCCCCATCAGAGATCCTGAAGGAGTGGTACAAATGCAAAGCATACCCCCATCCAATCTACCAAATTTTCACGGTTTGGCAAATGAAGACCCTGATGCATTCTTATTTCAATTTGAAGTACTTTGTAGAGGTTATGGTTATTTTACTAATGATCAAAAGTTGAATGTTTTTCCCCTTACTCTAAAAGAAACATCCCTCCGATGGTTCATGATCCTCAGTGGTAATTCTATACAAACTTGGGAAGACATGAAATATGTATTCTTGCAAAGGTACCAAGATTATCGCAGGGTCAATGACGATATCTTTTGAATGACACAAGGAGAAGAAGAGAGTTTGGAGGAATATGTGGAGCGCTTTAAATACAACCTTCAAAGATCCAAACAAAAACAGTTGGGAAAAGAGACCTTGAAAATAATCCTACTAAAAGGAATCCATGATGAATATTTAGAAATCTTAAATTTGATGGGAACAGGTGATGCATTTCAGTTACCATATGATGATATTTGTGAGTTATGTAGAAGGTATTCAAGAGGGAACTTCAAGATTGGTAAGAATTCTAGTGAGCCTTCTTCTCAATATTTTAAATCTGCTGCAAAAACAAGAGTTATAGGAGCTGAAATCATTAATTCAATTGAAAATTTTAAAGTTGATATCATTAGCTCATTAAATTCACAATCGGATATTTTGAAGGATAAGAAGAAATGGGAGGAACCTAAAGAAACAGTTTGTCCTCGGTGCCAGAAGAAACATCTTGCAATGGATTGTCCTTTGGATAGTCTCATAATTTGTGGCATATGTGACTTGAGTCATTCAACAGATCGTTGCCCCTCCTTACCCAAGATAAAAGAAATATATCAAAGAGATCGAGGAGTTGTAGCAATTTCACCACAACAACCATGGCCTACATGTATGATTCAAAACTCTATCCCTCCATTTCCTTACTCTCACAAGCAATCATTGAATACTCATACACCATGGAAACTGTGGCAACCCCAATCTCAGTCCTACCTACCTACCTTGTCCACAAGGTTGGCATGGCCCATCTTATGATCCCATGACTACTTTCCCTCATGTTGCGGCAAACACCAATCTTCCATACTTTCCACAATCTCTTCAACAACATCTTATTTTCCCATTAAGGTCATCCACACAAACCAAACAATTATACTTTCCATACTTAACTTTTCATCAAGCTCCTCCATGCCCTACACAACTTCGTGTTCAACCCACCTCGCACCCTAACCATAATAAAGTAGTGCAATATACTTACAGTGTTGACCTACACAACTTTCCTACATTTACCACTTATCCTGCCTCACCTACACCATTGCAAAAAATCCATATGAGGTCTGGGCAAGTTGTAAGTCCAAGAATTGAAAATGAAGTTTCTTATCATCAGCAGCAAACCGACAAGATCAACAAATCTAATGAAAAACAAACATTGGAACCGAAAAGTGAATCATCTTCTACATCATGGTCACTGGATATGAATCTCTTCTGCATTTAGGAGGATCAGTTTTCTAAAGAGATTCATGGTGTAACATCTATAGGAAATCAAGGGAACAAGGACTATATTGAATCTTGGTTTCAATCTGTCACCAATCTGCAGCTTCATGTTATACTTCAACAATTCTTGGCACTATCATTTCAAGGTAAGTTGGTCTTTCATATCTTGGTATTCATAAAGTTATATTTTTCAGTTGTGGGTATGAGCATATTTGAGACTTTGTTATGTAAGTGGCTTCATTGGCAGTATTCTTATACTTGAGTTAATTCATTTTTCAAGTAAAGTAGGGTAGGGTAATGAATGAATTTTCAATAAATTCTTAATGGAATTGATTAGTTTAGTTCTAAGCATTAGTAGCCTAGTTTATAAATAAAAATGAGACACCTTCAAGAGATCATCATTCGATCGCTTGTAGCCTTGATCTCATGGACTTTCTTTCAAAAATCATCATTTTTTAAAGTTTTAGCATTTGCTGCAACACGTTGTGTAAGTCAATCTAAGTACTTAGTGCTTGAAATTTTTGGTATGGGCATGTATTCCATTGAAATTTATATCTTTAAAAACATTCACAGCTATTCTGGTCACTTTTTGAGAACCATATTTCATTTATTGGATTTTTGTGGCATTTTGGTTTGAAATTTTTACTAAAACACAGTTGGGACAGACTATTTTTGGGAGACCAAATGGATTTATTTTCAAAACTTGTTTACATCCCAAGTATCCCTTTGAATCTATTTTACAAACCAATCTGAATTTTTTAGATTGGGCATCAAACTAAAACATTAAGGTCAAAATACTAACAGGGTGTCAAGCAGGCAGCTTAGGAATAGAGATGGGATAGTCAATTTTTGGATGCCTTATTGGATAGATCTTGAAAACCTGTTTCAGTGGTATATTCCCCTATGATTCTAGTTTATAACTCAATTTTAATCACTCAATTCCGATATCATATGAGGAAGTTATGACCAAAACACTGACTGTTTGTCATAAATCTGCACTTTGAAAAATCTGTCTTCCCAACTGTTCATTGGTAAATTTGATTCATACATTCCTCTTGTCATTAAAAACTGTTTCTACTAGAAATACCTACATAAATCTAATTTCATCTCCAATTTGAATCACATCAATCTGTCATCAAACAAAAAAGTTATGCCTAAAACCGTGACTTTTGGTCTAGTCTGAAATTCGAAAAACACCTTGTCATGCAGGGTGTTACTGAGCATATTTGGCATATCATAACATGGAATTTTCAAAACATGTTTCTAATGGACATAGAACACTGAATTTAATTTTATTTGGATTTGGAATCACTCAAATCGGACGAGAAACAAAGAAGTTATGATCGAAATACTGTTGGGTAGTATATGTTGGCCAACACTCCTGAACATGTATAAAATGAATTTTGTTTCATTTATTTTCTTTGGATTTGTTTTATAAGTAACTACACGTTTTTTTTTGCGTATGTCTTGGATGAAGAGAGCCCGTACATCTCTCTTATCCATGATCTCATGTTTTATTGCAGGTAAGAGTTTATGTTTTGCACGTCCTATAAAAACAAAGAAGGTTAATACATGCATGAGTGATTCTTGAAGACTTTTTCTCAAATTTTCAAATGAATTGAGCACTTAACAAATGGAGAGATTGATGTGCAAACCATACAAAGACCAATGTTTCATAAGTCAAGTTTCATTGCTACATTAAACATGCCAATAATCCTTCTAAGAAGACATTATGCTCACCATGCTCATTCACCAACACCGTGATATGCCTATACATTTATTTTCCCTCTACCATTCCATCCATTCCATTACCTTTTTCTCCATTTCATAACTTCCATACTTTCCAATCCAATCACTGCTAACCCATGAATAAAGTCACTTATCTCCCTTACCACTTGCTAATGAAAATATTTCATCTTCAGTTCTTCAAATCATTTTGTCTATGCTCGCGTTGGATGATGTGGGATTCCTTAAGTCCCTCCTTCTAACAAATCTCATCCCATCGACTCCAACACATCATCTGGGATTGAGATTAGAGTTTCATAGTGCCCTGGGGTCTACATACATCAATGGTAGATCTCATTATTGTTAATCATGGGGATTCATCAATGCCTCTTGATTGACAAATATTGCAGGTGACTCGACGCCAACAAATCCATTCGTACCTGTCAAGATGCACTAAGGTACTTTAGAGATCACTGTCATCAAATGTGAGTTTCTTCACGTTGGTTAACGGCATACATTAATGGCCGGTAATCCAACGATTTATTTCCATGCTCAACTTCAGCACATTCATTCGCATGGTAAGAATTGTACCTCGGTTTTGTAGTAGTTGAAGATTATGTGATCTAATGGTTTCAACAGTGATTTGCAGCATCATTTGTTTTAGTAGTTCTGCAGTCCCTTTCCATTTTCACTTCAACATTTGATTTTCAGAATAAGAGAAGGAGATTTCTGCTTTTGTAGCAGAATTATTCATCGTCATTTGTTTCAGCAGTAGTAGTCTTACATGCAGCCAACACAACATCATTTCAAATCAGATTCAGCCTCATTCTATTTCATCTCTCATATACATCTGTCTCGACATCAGTTTGGCTTACATCAGCTTCAACAAACATCAGTCCATCCATGCCAATCAAATCTTTCATGGAGGTAAAACTTGAGGTAAAATAGCATGAGTTTTTGATTTATTAAAGATTTAGGAAAATGTCATGAAGAACCACTAAGAATTTATATTCTCCATTTTCATATCATAACTCATCTATTACCTCTCTTATCCATCCATTACCATATCAACCTTCACCTCATGCACTCCCAACACCCAAGTCAAGTCCTTCCCTACATCTCCTAACATCCAAGCATGAGCAATTGATTTGATACTGCCACATAAGAACCAGAATAGAGAAAGGAAGAAGATCATGATGTCCATTCTCATACAAGCATGCTAAAACTTAGAGGTATGGTTTCTTTGGTTCATTTCCATTATGTACTCATTCATCTCATGGGTTTCCAATTATCTTTTCCAGCCTTTTGACTCATGGTTCTCCTACATATTGCACATCTTCAAAAAGTTGTTGTTATGGATTCATGAAAGGATAAAACATATGTGTTATATGGATTTGAGTCATACATGTTATAAGGATTTGATAGGCTATGAAGTTAATGGATGTCTCAAGAATGATTACGATGCTAACCCTTTCATTAATGCCTAGCCTTCCCATATGAACATTGTGTTTGTTTTTCTCTCTTGCCGATATACATCATTATTTAAAAGAGGGTTATGTGCTCATAAGATTTACCATGGGAGCATGATAATGGTTCTCTTGGGTGGTAGTATGATGATTTTGTGGCAGCCTCTGTTGTCATTATGAAAACACATGTGTAGTTGTCTACACAAATTCTAATGGAAGGAAGTTGTTATTAAAAGGCAATTGAAACAATGTCTCCACCCAAGATTTAAAAAGAAATTTTTGTAGTGGCTTGTTTCAGAGGCACCTTTCCCATAGTTATTACAAGCAACAGAAGAAGCCTATGCTACCATACAAAAAAAGAAAAAATCACTTTGAGTCATTATTTTTGGCATGCAACAACAATCATTAGTTTTTGCCTATGGTTTCATAATTCAACCATCTATTCTCAGCATCATAATTTTATTGTTGAAATCTTAGAAAGTGAAGGTATATCGAAGGAAAATTCAGATCTCCATTGTGTACTCGGATTTTGGCATGCTACTACAGTCTAGCATGAAATCTATGGCAGAAAATTGGGTCACCATTGGTACATGTGGCAACAAATTTACTTGGGTGTTGGACAAACTTATTGGAATTTCCAGATTTTGTCATTGGTTGGCTACATTTATTTATTTTTTTATGAGTTATCTCCATTAAATGAAGAATGGACCAGCTACTATGCATGCCCAAGAATCTATTTGAAGAAGGAAGTTGACTGTCCACAAGAACCTACAGTAAAAGACACTATTGTAGAAGCCATTTTCTTTTAAACACATGGGTAGAAATACAAAGGTATGTGGTTCATTTTCTTGGTTCATGATACACTGATTGATTCACAAATTCTGAGCACTTCATAATGATGGTAAAAAATTTGTTCCATACAGTCTTAATGTTATGAATTTTCATCGAAAAGAAGTCTTGTTATCAATGATGAAAACCTGTGAGGTAACCTACAAACAAAGCAAGTTGTTTTGAGATCTGAAATCCCATGATTACAGGGCTGCAATCCCCATAAGTGAAATAAGATTATTGGAGGGTATATCATATGGTATGTGGATTCTCAAATACATATGGTTAAGAATTTCATGGTAAACTCATGACATGGCCAGCTCAATCACATTCTTAGATAACATTTGATGGATTTCCAAGATTGGAGGATTGGTATTCAAGCATTGATAAGGTATTTACAACTACCAGTAAAAGATATCTTGTACTAATCATTTTGCCGCAAGCTCATGACCAGATTCAAGGTTTGAAGATTGTTTTACCACTAAAAATGTTGCCTTGAAGTACAAGAAAAACTTATTGAGTGAATTTGATGGTGATTGTGTTGTATACACAAGCAAGGGGTACTTAGAGATGATTGTCTTCTTATGCATTTTCTGCAAAGGATCTCTTTTGAGACTGTGTTTAAGTTTGATTTCATAATGCAGCATGAGGACATGCTATACAATCAGTGTGGGGTGGTTACTATGCATGATGGTTTGTTCTCTCATTTGCCATTCATATTTATTTTTCTCATGCAT
>ML780879.1:124366-136698 GCA_009831015.1 Picea engelmannii | reverse complement strand
ACTGTGTTTAAGTTTGATTTCATAATGCAGCATGAGGACATGCTATACAATCAGTGTGGGGTGGTTACTATGCATGATGGTTTGTTCTCTCATTTGCCATTCATATTTATTTTTCTCATGCATGTTATTTTCTACAAAAAGTGTAGAAATTGATTTGAGCATATCTTCCAAATGACGAACTGGGTTGTCATGATTTTTGGTATGACGAAGCATGGGATTAATATGCCTACAAAATTCACTTTGTACTTTGGAAAAAAATGTGGTGTTGTCAAAACTGTTTCAGGAGAGTTTCAATTACAAGGAGTTTCAACCAGAGGATATCTTGGGATTTGTGTATTGGATTCTTATGTTTTTTTAGCGAGAATGTGCATTAAATTGTGACATGTAAAACTATCAAAATAACTTTTTCATCTGAGTTATGCTTTGCATGAAAATCCATTGTATCAACAACATTCAAATGAGTCCTTAACAGCTTGGTTAATGCAATGTATTGAGTTGCATGAGGACATGGCAACATTTTCAGTGTGGGGAAGATGTTGGGTCACATATTTGTCCATATTTTCATCATCTATAGACATCCATCCCATCCCTTCTTTGTCTGATTATCATTCATTTATCATTCCATTTGCCATACATTTGCTACAACTGCTCATAAAATGACATATAATTCCTTTTATGCTTTAGTGGTTAATAATGATTATTCTTCCTTCATTTTTAATGAATTAAAGACTATTATGCATGATTTTTTTGATGATGGTTTGATGAATGATTTTATGTATCAATAGTTGCAGTAGTCAAGGTTCCAACCTCCAAATGACACATGTGAGTTCCAGCTCGTGGTTAACCATTTTCAGTGAAAAACATGGCAGATAAGGAGAGACGAATTTCCGTGGAATATTGTGAGCAGATGCATATGAATCTCGAAAATCCGAGACATGGGTTTTGTTCATAATGGGCCCAATTGAGTTCATCACAAGTCCTTTTCCAATTGGAGCTACGGTTCGAGAGGAATCATTGGTTCTTTAAAAGGGTATTTTACAGATTTACAGTTGCGGCCGACTCTCTAAACTTAGCAATTTGTTTGAGAAACCTAGGGATTTGAGGATTTGATTTGTATAAATAAGACCTCTTCAATCAAGAGAGGGTCACTCATAAAATTATATAGAATTTATTTGCAAGAAAGATCTGAACTTATGTAATTTTTGAGTTTTCTTCAATAATACAAAGGAGCTGATGGATCTGCAATTATGTGCAACTTTCTCTTAATCTTGTAAGTCTTTTGGCAACGCGTGCTAGGTGAGGTAGGGCCCCCTCAATCTGGTATGTGTTGGTCTTATTCATTTACTTGTATTTTTCTTTTCATTGTCTTAATTTATCTTGGTTTATGATTAGTTGATCATTGCTTACAGTTGTGTGTTGTTTATTAGATTGCTCTTACAGTAAGATTCAATTCATGTTGTTGTTACTTCATTTTGTTAATAATCCTTTAATTTATGTAAGAGTATGGTAGTGGTTTTATTTCAGCTGAGTGTATTTTCAAGCAAGATCAGATTTGATTGATTTTAAGTTATGTATTTTATTTTATTAAATAGATAATAGTGTTAGTTGGAATTTGTTGCTTGCATATATTGTGCACGGTAACTTTGAAATAAAAGACTTCCTCGGGTTGAAAATTGAATAGTTAGGAAAATACTACAATGCAATTAATTCAAACATTAGTTCGGCCCAATGTAGCGACTATTGTTCCGTTGAGTGTAGTTGTTATTCATTTGAAAGGAACAGTTGTCGTTCCTTTCACACGATTGTTGTTCCTTTGAGTGTAGTTGTTGTTCATTTGAAAGGAACAGTTGTCGTTCCTTTCGCGCGACTGTTGTTCCTTTGAGTGTAGTTGTTGTCATGGATTCTTTTAGGGGCTAAATTTCGCTCATGGGCTAATTTTCCATGGTTTTTCCAAAAACAAGATTCGGTATTTTAAAAATGATTCGCCCATATTCTATACGATAAAATTATTTTACCTTAAAAATAGCCAAAATTTTATAAAAAATATATAAAATCCTTATAAATTTGAATATTTTTACAAAAATATCGCCAAAAATTTATAGTTGGCATATGAAGGATTAGTAAGATTCGCCAAGGTTTCTACATTTTAAAACAAATTTCCATCCTTAAAATCATCCCCGGTTGTTGTTCATTTGAAAGGAACAGTTGTTGTTCCTTTCGCGTGACTGTTGTTCCTTTGAGAGTAGTTTCTATTCATTTGAAAGGAACAGTTGTCGTTCCCTTTACGATTGTTGTTCCTTTATAGGTGTTGCATCTCTGGAGGTTGGGTATTGAAAATGGAAGGTAAGAACCTACGTAGGCAACAAGTAAAATGCGTGTGCCAGCGCCTACCTTTGGCTGATGCATAGAGGTTGATTTTAGGACATATTTAGAGCCCAACAGCTAACCAATCAGTCATTGAATTCAACTCCCTCTTCACATGGGTGATTTTGAAATATAGAAGGTTTGAGACAAGTGCCCAAACAGTTTGGGAGTATTGTTCCATCAGCTCGTTGCAAGGAGAGAAATTCTTACGTATCAGGTTCACAACAAGCTCATAATTTCTGACAGCTGAAAGGTGACCACAACCAAGATTAAGGGAATTCTCAATGCCTAATAATAAATCTTTTAATTCAACGACATTGTTCGAGCAAGCAAACTCTAACCTGTAAGACAGATTATGAATTTTTCCTGCAAGAGATACCAAGGTAATGCTAGCCCCATTTCCTTCACTAGAGAATGAACCATCAAAGTGCATAAAAGGACTTCTAAAAGGGGGTGCAGAAGACGATGAAGCTCTAGGGGTGAGAGGGGAGACAATACCCTTCCACTCAAACGCTATCATACGATTGTTCATATATTGTACTAGTTGTAAGAGAGCGGACATATTTGTCTGTCTAACTGATTCTCCCTGGGGTAGACCAGTTCGTTCAAGTTGTTCTTCATACTCTGAGCAAGTGTGCAGGGTGGAACTGAGATTATCAATGTCTTTTCCTCAAGCCTATGACGATAGGGAGAAGGCAATGCATTGTAATAATGCATAAAGGCGGCTTGGTTCTGCGGGCGGATAAGTTCAGGGATTTGATTGTACAACTTGGTGAAACGCAAGTTGAAAGACCTGATGGTATCGCCATCTTTATAAGTGATGTTATTGTATTCCCTTAACTTCTTGGCAGGGCTTTTGGATTACCCATAAGTGGATCAGAACCAATATATTAACTCCTCCCAAGTATACATGATCTTAGGAGGAAAGTCAAAGAAATCAGCTGCAACCTTTCCTTAAAAGGAATTGACAAACAAGAGCATGCAAGTGTCATTGTCGTTAGCCCCTATGTTATGAAAAGCATTAAAAAATGCCACTAGATGTTCGTTAGTACTGACAATTTTATTTCCGGAAAACCTAGGCAAGTGCTCTTTAAACTTCGGAAGTGGGCGAGTAGTAGGTGCTAAGTTAAGAGGAGAGGACACATGCCATGGTGTGGTTGTGGCATACTCTTTGAACTGAAAAAAGCCCATACTTCTTAATGAATTTGGTGGGGTTTGTAGTAGATTGGACAGGGATATGGTGGTTGTACAAGCTACCAATCACCGATGACGATGAAGATTGGGAAGATGGAGCACTTCAAGTGCCACAAGAGCCATCACTAGATGCCATCATGTGGATGATAGATGAGGGAAGGAAGGACGAGCTCGATGAATCAGATAAATTCCTCCTTAGAGAAATTTGTTGGGCAGATAACACTACATTTCTTCTTCCTATTTCAGCAATAGGAATGATTTCAGGTGACAAGCCCCTTCTTCTTCTAGAAACACGAGAATCTAAGGACGTGAAAGAAAGGCCAAAAATGAAGAAACAAAAGGTTACTTCTAATTTCTAGGTTGCCTACGTCTAGCTTCCAATTGTTCTTGAACACTAATATCTCGTTCAATTGTTGCCCAAGAATGGTTAAGCTCAACACGGGTCCTAGCAGTGTCTAAAATAGTATGAAACAAGTTCAAAGCAATGTTGTTCTGGTCTTGGATATCGGGCTCAATATTGGGCTAACTTGCAATAGGGATAGTCATGAATAGAAAAAAATTCAAAGAATGAATAACAGAAAAGAAAGATGCATCGATGAAAATCAAGTATAAAATTTAACCGGAGAGATATCGAATATCTCCCCAGTATGGTCATCAAATAAATGTTGAGGAAAATATATGAATTGATCTTACTTAATCATTTTCAGACTTTACTTGGATAAATCAAAGTAGATGGGAATATCACCCTATGTTTATAGCTAACAAAAATAACATCCCAACTCACAAGTATTAATTATGAGTGCTTAGCCTAGTCTTTTATCAACAAAAAGCTTGCTGAAAATTCACTTTATATGTAATTTTTTGAATATAACAGTTGTTGAAATAAATGTAAGAACATAAGTAAAGACACCAATATGATAATCAAGATAGATGATACATAAACCAATCCTTTATTTCATTCCAAATCACCAAAGAGTCATTTTCTTTACAAAATCTCATACAAAAATCTTCGACCAAAGTAAAACTTAGACATCCCCGATGGAACATACAAAAGGACCTCTAACAGAAAACCAAAAATAAACTCTAAAAGTTGGATCAGCTTGCCGCAAATTTCTACCCACTTGACTCTGCATAATAGCCTTTATCAGTCATGAAAATTAATTCACAAATAGACAAGTCTACACAGACTATCAAAGATAGATCAACACCTCTGAAGAACAAGTGTCTGAATTATTTGATTCAACCCTGAATATTGTTGTCTACAATAAGACCCTACTATCATAAAAGAAAATTAGGCTGTGATGAATATATGAATGAATGAAAACTGAACTATCTCAACATTAACTCAAAGAGCAAACCTTAGCATGTTTATGCTTCTATCCTCCATTGTTCTTCCCTTTCCTTTTGCTTTTAACAAATCATAATTGGTTGAAGTAGTTGAACCAACTCAGTAGTTAAGTTAATTAAAAGACTCAACTAACTTTAGTTAGGGGGGGAAATAATAATCATAATAAGGGTCATAATTAAATAATAACTATTAGGTGGGACCTCTTGTAACTCCCTTTAGTTCATAATAATCACAACATAACCATTAGTTAATCAAAACACACCTCCTTGTACCTCCCATCAACATATTCACTTTTGGCAATTTAAACTCATGAAATTTAAAATTATTTTAGAAATAATACTCATATGTCTAAAATAAACATGTTGTCCAAAGATCCTCGAAGTCAACTGTCATCAAATAATAGATATAATGAAAACTCAAAAACCATATTTCCCAGTCTATGATGCAACCTTTCCTTGGTTTCTGTTTTCACCTCTTGATTTTCCTCAATTTACCTTATGCTATGCAGAGCCTTTAGGCTTAATCTCGTTGATCATGTGGGAACAATCGCCCCTCAAATGCATCTGGGAAGGCACAGATTTGTCAGATTCATTGGAGGGTGAGGAAGTGGCAGCAGTGGATTTTCCTTTATCGAGTGCATGGTGGGCTTCAATCTTCAATATCTTGCTAGCATGGGAGGATTGTGCTTGCGAGTGGTCAGGAGCAGCTTGGACAATGGGGTTCAAAGGTGGAGGAGTAGGAAAATACAAGTTGGGCCAGCCACGATGTTGGGAGATTGTTGGGTGGACAATCTCCTGCCATCCATCATTTTTAGGGACCTCAGGTTGCAAGGAGACATGAGGAGGTATAGGGATATCGGGGGCTTTGAAGGGAGGCCTTTCAGGCCTAGGTTGGACTATTCCATGCCCAATCCAATTAAATAATATGGCATGAAACAGTTGGCCAATCTCTTCTGAAACAACATCAAAATGTATGGAGAACCTTGACCTTTTTGGGCCTCGGTTCCAATTACCTCTACCTCTGTTTCCTTGGCCATGTCTACCTCAACTGAAAAAAACCCATCATGCATGCATGATCAATTAGAAAATAGTCTTTTAAATAACCATACATGACAAATCTTAAAAATATGAAATAGATTTGGCTCAGAATGTATCACACTCATGCAATCCAATCCATAAAAATTGTTTTATTGTTAATAAATGAGCAGGGGGGTGAAACATGGTCCTGGGATATGTGAGGGATTTGTATTGGGAAAAAATATGATATAATGAAAGTGAAAAGAAATGGTCACTGCTCAATGACAACAACAATAAACTGTAAAGAAAACCAATAAAACTTCACGACAATCCACCCAAGACACTGCCACTTTTATCCACTTTAGCATAGAAATTATCTTGGTTGTAATCAATATCAGAACAGGGAGTGAAAAAATGAATATGGGATATGTAAAGGGTTTGTAATTAGCGGAAAGTGAGATAATGGGAGGGGAGGATAATGATTATTGTTCATGAAATTAGTCAAGCGATCCATAAAGAATTTTGCAGTAAGTATAGATGCACAAACCAACAATCATCATGACCGAATAACAATTGTTGTGCACTTTCACTGTCCATTAATCAAATATTCAACACAGTGCCATCACAAAACAATAAGTATTCCACATAAATTGTAAGAGGTTGTGTTCCCTTCATTCACACACTCTTCATTTAATACCAATTAACGAATAGCACCCATTTCCAATATGTAACCATCAACAAAAACCACTGCCATGCATTTCTTCAATCCACAACTATACGCAAAAGTCATGTTTTCAAACTAATAACGAAGTCACTATTATTGCAATAGAGACCATCAAAAATCCAATGAGTTCACATATATATGCAGTAACCAAAATAATCAGGACCCAATTGCCATGCCTAAAATGACAATTAATTATACAACCAACAACCACCATTTAGACACAAGCTATGCAGTAGTAATTTGCCTAGGCAATATAGTTCTGTCACTGTAGAAACAAAACAATTCATTGTGACTTAAAAGATGGGCCACCTATCCAACACGACTGTCATCAACAACATGCCTGCTTTAAGCAGTGGTCAATTGCAATAAATACTTGCTTAAAACTTTGTGGGTATCCTCGAGTATAAAAAAACAAGCTATTCAAAGTACACACCGTGCGCAACTAACAAAACTCCACGGTGCAACATTTCCACTTATCAAAACAAACACACAATCACGATATAACTTAGTATATTGTGTTGAGCTATCGATTTAATATAAGGTTGCTTAGATTTAGTCACACCATGATTGACCAAGCTATGCACACTCAGGCTTACTCAACCAATAAACACAAGGATGCAGTGAATATACTTTCTATAGTTATTTGGTCCAATAATCATTTGGCCCCAAAGAAAACCATAGTTACCATGCCCAATATTTCATTTTGAAAAATACCATACACAGAACGTGACATTTGTGAACAACACCAAGCATTCGTAACCAATGCCAACCATCATCCAAATGATCATAAGTGAAAATACTAGTGATTGTATATCAACCAACAATTCACCACTGTGGTAGGAAATCAATCAACCGAACAAGTTGTGGTAGCTATCCATACCCATGCATCCAATTGCATCGGGGCAGAGTTTCTTCCATTAATAATACTGAGTTATTTAACATAAGGCAAGTGACTGTGAAATTTAGAAGTGCAATTGGCAATGTAAGGTTTTATTCTTATCATCACAAATGCAGTAACTAAATTCTAAAACAACAGGAATTCCATACGACCAATTGGGAGAATTTGTATTCACAAGTAATCGACCATACATTTGATCCACGATAACATGTAGAAACTTAACAGGCACAACAATCTCCTTTACAAAATTCGAGAATGGAGGGTTAAGGGTCTACTTTGTAGCCGACACCAGGGAACAAAACCAACTCCTCACAATGGTGGAACTTTTGAGGCCAAGGGTGTGCACACATAGAGAGACATAATTCATTTGTGGGTAGGTAACAATCCATGGAAGGGGTCAAAAAAATAAGGGCGAAGCTCTCATTCGGTCGGGTAATTTATTTAATGCACGCAGGGTATAAACCTCGTGTTCTTCATCCAAGCTACCACAGTACCAAGGTGGAGACAGGGCCGAGTTAAGAACATAACACTCACTTCGTGACCCTTAGTGGTGGAAACAACCAACGCCGAAGTGACACACAACATAGTGACGCAGAAAAACCTTTGACCATTAAACCCAAGAAAGCCAAAGACTAGATATAGTGACAGTGCGTGAAGATAGCTATCCAGCCAAGACTTAAACAAAAACCCTCCAACTAGACCAGTAGTAGTAACAGAGAGCTATCACCAGGAAGACCGATAACTTCTACGAACTCAAAAATATTACAGGAAGAACCATCCATTCTTCATTCAAGAACCAAAATTTCACACAGTTGCAACACTTAGGAAAAACACAAACCCATACACATGAGCTAGTAATCATTTCATAACTAGAGCAAACTCAATAATGGACAAAAAAATCGAAATCCTTAAAATGAGAGATGGCTGAGTGGTTCCCCTCTACTAAGAAATCAGAGCATACCATAGCAACAAGAATGAACAATAGATCGATTAAGGTGTCATCCATTGAAAGAGTAAAGGTGACATGCAGTAAATGCACGTCGCCTCCACCTGCATTACATTAACTCATCAATACATGCCAACAAGCTCTCCACTAAAACCATTAATTTAAAATTTGCATTGGAATATGCATAAATTTCTTGCCAATTGCACCATCTACATCATATATCCAATTTCTAACTGGACCACATTGTATGTCAACTATACAATGAAAGAAATCATGTATAGAATTATCACCAATAGAGCGATCAATCTATACCATAGCCTAATCACCATGCATAAATACTATATAACTCAATTAAAATCACATAGCCGTTAACTTCCATTCCTTTGTCAAATGTGCCACCCATATTCATATTCCCAATATAACTCAATTAAATCGTATAACTATCATATTGCTAGCTAGCATTCAACCATAACCATTAAGTCCTTTATGCATGTAGTATAGTAAAACTACAGAATTAGATGCTTTACTTTTGCATTTGTTATAGTATTTTTCCTTTCTCAAAACTGCCCTTCATGTATTTTTACTAACATGTTTGTTGTGCAGGTGCAAGAAGAACAAATGCCATTAATGAATAGTAGGTTGTAGTAACATGAAGGAACAACATCTCGAAATCTCAACTCATACCAACAACAACAATATCTCATCAACCATGTAAACCCTGTAGCACATCATCATAACATAAAAAATGAGCATATATGATATTCAATAGTTCAAGGGGGTCCCACCTACTAGTATTATTTAGTTTTATAATAATAGGCTTTAGCAACACTTTGCAGGCGAAACTTCGTTGACGTTTTCAATCGTCAACAAACTAACGACTCCATGGGGAAATTTGTTTTTAACAGATTTAGAACTCATGACTCATGGTTTTGTGGACCAAAACAACAGGTCAAGAAGACATAACTCAGATGATTATGAAACAGGGGGAAGTGAGCAGATTCAATGGAAATATGACCAAGAATTTGGGAATAACTCATGAAAAGTGTTAAGTATGAGGGGTTTTACCACTGTATGCATAATCATTTGACTGGAATATGCTCTTAACCTTCAAGGAGGAAAACTTATAGACTTTCCCTTAAGATCTCAATGGATGAAGAAATGTCAAGAAGAAGCAGGAAATAACCAATTCCTTGTAAGACAACAGTGGAAATATGTAACAATTTCAAGGGCCCTTCAGGGGAGACCTCGTAACAATTGTGTAAGAAGCACAAAAATTGAAAGCAGAGCTAAGCTACTAGTATACAAAAAAATCCAATCAGTATAAAAACCTTTCATGCTAGTCCCTCACAATACTTCAAGCGAGGACTGTTAGTGTTGTAGGAAAACCATTGTCTCTGTAATTCCTTTAAAATTTCCGAGTTAGTGTCCAAGACAACAGTAATCTGGAAATGACCCAACACCTGAAATTCTGGTGTAATTATCAGCCCTTTGACGCATACGATTAAATCATCAAGATAGGCATGCAGATTGACCAATTCATCAAAAGTTGTGTGTATAAGCCTTTTAAAGGCAGTACTTGCATCAAATAAGCCATAAGGCAGGCAATCGTAAGATATAGTATCACAATTAGTAATAAAAGTGCTTTTGTCAATATTTTCCCCTTCTACCTTGATTTTACTGTAACCAAACAAGGTATCAAGTAAGGGATCCAACTGTGACTCTACAACCTGTTACAAAAACATTTCCATACTGAGAGGAGGGAAAGGGTTTCTCATAATTGCTTGCCTGAAAGTTCGAAGACTAATGCAGGTTCTAATATTATCAGTGGTCTTCGAAGTAGATTCCCAATTGGAAACCCATTTTGGGTGGAATAGAAAAAACATTTCAGTCCTTAAGAAATCTTCAACTCCCTCTGAAAGGTTGCTCTCAGTGTAGAGTTAACAAGTCCTTGTTTTTTCCTAGTTGGTTTCATAGTATGTTGAACAAGACCTAGATCAAAACCACGAAGATACACATTAAACCAAGCAAAAACATTTTTAAATCCACCAAGTAACTCGATAGACCTCATCTCTTCTTTATCATAACCCTGGACATTTATTTTAACGTTCGTTGAAGATCCAGGTGTCCTAATGTTCATTTAGATGGTTTTAACCACCTTCTGTTGTAACTCCTCTTCCTTCTGTTTTTCTTTATTGCCTCCAACACTCAATGAAAATGAACTCTCAAGAGGACTCAAGCCCTCAGGAATCTTATTATTTTCCATGGATATAATTTCCTCGATCTTAAGAGGTTCATCTTGGATGATAGAAAAAATGCTCTCATCCTCAGGGAGGGCCTTCCAAGATCCTACATGGTTAGGAATATATGAATGATATAGAAATTGAAAAGCACAATCATGCCTGTGAGGTAAAAGTTGTTGATTAGGAGAGGCTGCAAATACAGCTAACCAATCAGCCATTGAATTCAACTCCCTCTTCACATGGGTGATGTTGAAAGATAGAAGGTTCGAGACAAGTCCCCAAACAGTTTGGGAGTATTGTTCCATTAGCTCATTTCTAGGAGAGAAATTATTACGTATTAGGTTCAAAACAAGCTCAGAATTGTCGACATCTGAAAGGTGACCACAACCAAGATTAAGGGCGTTCTCAATGCCTAATAATAAATCTTTGAATTCAACAACATTGTTTGAGCAAGCAAACTCTAACCTGTAAGATAGATTATGGATTTTTCCTGCAGGAGAAACCAAGGTAATTCCAGCCCCATTTCCTTCACTAGAGCATGAACCATCAAAGTGCATATGCCATAAATCATTATCTAAATCAATTATTTCCAAAGGAATATTATCCTCTTCATCGAATATGGAATACACTCCTAGGTCTTCTTCGATATATTTTACACTAGATTACGAAACTTTCTCTATGTGAGGTGAAATGCTTCCCTATCTAAGGACTATAATATTCTTACCATTCCGAGGAACGGATAAATGTGTCCCATCGAGTGAAATTTATCCACCTGTTATCTCTTGCCAATCTCTTCCCAAGATAATTGAATAATTTCTTACAGGCATGTCAATCACTTTAATGCTGAGGTTTGTCCTTATCTTAGGTGTTATTGGATAAATCCGTAAGTGCGGACACAAACCAATCTCCCTAGATCCACCTGGATCTAGAACAAAGCAAGACAGAATAATACTCTTTCCCTAGATTTCGACTATTGAATGTACTAGAAGGCAAGAACAAAGGACATACCTTATGATCACTTCCTATGGTCTTTGTTGCTCCTGCTTCGCTCCAGTGCTCTTGTGCAGTCAAGACCAAGACAACACAAACCAACCAAAGTGAAGAAAGCACAATCTATTCAACAATCAATCTATGTATATGATCAAGGAGTTATACAATAAAGTGGAATTAGCTTTATGGGAAAGGGACATATTATTGTATCATATTGATAGAAAGTAAAGATTACAACTTGAGCCTTGATGTTGCAAACCTCCTTTTGATGGCCCTTGACTCTGACACACACACTTGCTCACTTGTATGAAGAAGATCAACCACCTTTGATAAACTTGCTGGAGTTTTTAGTTGTTGTAGCATCACTCCTTCACACAATCCTTTTCACTAATTATCCAATGAATCTCTTTCTTGTTTGCTTCTAACCTTTTCCATGAGAATCCCCTCAATATATAGGAGAGAATGAATCAGTTACTTAGATAAGAATGATCCCAAAATATCAGGAAATCCAGTACTTAGATAACCATTCGAATGCCATCTCATCCTTCTAGAAGATTCCCTTCTAGAAGCTTCGAGAATTCATCTTTTTCCCTTCTTTAGAAAGTGTTCGCA
>ML780879.1:93644-123502 GCA_009831015.1 Picea engelmannii | reverse complement strand
AATGACCTTGTAGAAAATCGAATGAGAGACAAATGGATTTCCCAAACTGGCTTCAAATGATGAATAGGGGGTGTCATGTTCAAGAGCGACACTTACTGCCAATCAATACGAAGATGAAACATATCCCTTTCCCAAATTTTCCCTCACCATTTCTGGCAAGTACCTCTTTATTTTTACGCAAGCTTGAAGAGGATCACATATGCTTGTTGATATAATCTCATCCTTCAGACGAGTCCCTCGGAGTATTTTTAACGAACCCTAAGAAGGAGTGGTTCGGTCCCATCACGGGTCTGTCAATGTTTGTTTAACGAGTCCAGAGATAGAAAACGCAAAGGTTTTTCAAGATTATAGAGTTTGGAAAAACACTTAAAAGAGAACTCTCTCGATTCATTTTTCGTAATATAGTCTGGACGAGACCGAAAAAGAGATAAATTATCGCTCACCAGACGCATATTTCAAATACTTTAGCGAGCATGAAAATAGCAAGGTCGCTCGACGATCTTTTCATATTTAGAGAGTCTGAAAAGAGCTTAAAGAGGACTCCAGGGGGGTTCCTTTTTTGTATAACCTTGTTGAGCCCGAAAAAGTGATAAAACTATGCTCGATCACGTTCTCTTGTATTTACGAGCGTAAGAACGGACAAAAACGATGCTCGAGGTTTTATGTAAAAACCATGAAAAACAATCAAAAACACACCATAACGAAGAAAAATATGACCATATCCTTGTATGTAATCATCACACCTGCCATTCATCACACTCATCTTGATATTAGGGATTAGGTTTAAGCAATAAATAAGCGTAAAAACCCAAAATGACATAGTATAAAAGTAAATTAAATGAGTAAATAAACATTTTTACCATATCATTTCACATTTCCACTATTAAGCTCCAAAACCCTCTTTTTACCCTCCGAATTTGGCATCGATTTTCGGGAGCTACAGGAGATCATTTGACGAGTCGTCTGCTGCATTAAGGTAAGCTCTTCATTCTTGACATTTTCATGGTTTAAATTTTGAATTTCATTGGTTAATTTTTTAGTTTCAAGTTGTTTTTTGAACCCTACATGTGCATAGGCATTCTCGCAGGCAGCCCATACGGGACCTGCGAGAACGATGCATTCTCGCAGGTGAGCTTTGAGCCACCTGTGAGGTATTCGCACTGTGCAAATGAGGCACCTGCGAGAACCGCAGAATCCAAATTTTTTTAAAATATTTAGCCAATGAAAAAATATCTAGATCATGAATAAAATCATTAATCCTCCTCTTATGTTCCTTGTGCAAATAAATAGCCACAAACATGGTACTTGAGTGGCGGGAAAGAGAACATGAAGAGGATAATGAAAATGCCGATAATCATCCTCCCACCATAGCAGCATTGAGAGATTGTGGGATCTTAAAATACTTCTGCATCCCGGGCATGAGGGCCCAAGTCAGACTACTAGACTACCTGGTATGTATGTGGGACCCAGATCAGCAGGTTTTCAATGTAGGAGCTCATACTTTGTCCATAGACATTGAGGATATATACTTTTTGACTGGATTGTCTAGGCGCGGGTATTATGTCAGTCTAACCGGTAGTAGAGGTGGTGGGCTCAAGATGAGTGAATACTGCAATCAATACTGTGTACCAGAGGCTGAGAGGGAAAAGGGAAAAGTTGCTATCTGGGGGGTACAAGACTTGACCCTCCGCACTATCCTTTTTACCATAGCTTGGATGACCGGGAGTTCTGCTCCTCATATGGCATTACAGAGCTACTTTCAGTATGCCATCGAGTGTACTGAGCCTCGAGTATTCAACTGGGCGGATGCTGTGCTTCGCAGTATCAAAAGTCAATTAACCAAATGCAGGCGAGGTGAATTGAAACAATTTGGGTATGGTTCTTTGCTGGTGTCCTTCTTCCTCAACAGGGTCCCCGTATTTAGACTACAGGTTGAGTGGGACTTCCCGGGTCCTAGGGATCCAAGGATGTTGAGGTGGTGTTGGCTCATGGCCCGGCACGTGGCAGGACCAATCGTCAAGTATGATGATATTTTCTTTGACTGGGTCCAAAACCAGATGTTGATGGTCGATGACTACACTTATGCCGGGTTGGATTTTCGAGGAGATCCGGATTTAGCACTGCCTGAGGATGCTCAGTGGGGAGACCTCGGTAAGAAGTTCACGCATTTTCTCTTTTTAAATGTTTTTGAATTTTTTATCATATTCAAATGTTTTTGTTTTATATATTTATCCAAAGATTAACACAAAATGTTTGTTGATAACACAGATGTTGGACCGTATAGACCTCCTGGCACCTCTCCTATCCAGCGACGAGGAGAGGTAGCAGCAGCACCACCACAGTATGTCGAAGATTATCAGGTGGTGGAACAGAACTTAGAGGGTCTGACAGCAGACATTCCAGATATGACTCTGGAAGAGGTTCCACGACGCGATCAGCGTCACACTGTAGGGGTATCAGCAGCTATGGGTCGACTGCTCCGTAGGGTTGCTAGGGAAGTAGTGTGTTACCGTGAACGTCATCCGTGACGTCACTTTGTAGAAGCTATAAGCTTCAAATTTTGATATTTTGGTCTTCGGACAAACTTTTGTAAAAAACAAACTCTTTTGATCGTTATATATACAGATGGTTTCTACCGGTTTACTTTATATGGTGTGAATTTTAATGTGTTTAATTTATAAATGGTTCAAATGTCTGTCCAATACATAATTATCCAATGCATCTGTTAATGTATTAAGACATCTAGTAATATGTTGATATTCAATGCGATCAAAATAACTTTCCAAGAGGCGAATTCGCAAATACACCCATAACAAAGTAGGACTTCGAACAGAATAGATATTACTTAGCTGTAGTACTACAAGCTGCAAGTCCAGTCGCACAACCAAATGATGAATTCCGAGTGAGATAGAATCAACCAATAATTCAATAACGGCGCTATACTCTGCAATGTTGTTGGTTGCACGGCCAAGACATACACCTCGTAAAGATATAAGTTCATTTGTTGGGGCATAGATTTCCCACGCAGTGGAAGCTAGGTTCCAAGTACTACGGTTAGCACCATCAGCGAAGCCAATATAGGGTAGCGAAGACTCCGACATCTAGCAATCAAACACAATGTCACATAAGGGCAAAAACCAAATAACATCAAAAGTAAACTAAAGTAACACACACAAAGTAAGATACATAAAAATACAAGTACTTGTGCACAAATGACTTATGCATAGTACTTCTTCAAGTATAACCCATTCCTGGGTTCACTCAAAGGGATACCATCGTAATCGACCAGCTCATATGCTCCTTTTTCCAAAACTCAACGAACAATATAAGGACCTCGCCACATTGGTTCAAATTTCCCAACTCCTAACGCATCTCGATCCTGTTCATAGAGAAGAACAAGATCACCTTCAGAGAAAACATGAGGCTTGACATGCTTGTCATATTGTGCCTTGACATGTTTCTTCTGGGTTTCTATTACTAGAGTGGCGTCACGTCGAGTCTCATCTAATCGCATCAAATACAATAGATGTTCTTCTTCAGCAGAAGTATTGGGTAATATTTCGATAGCTAGCTTCAGAGAAGGTATCTCACATTCTATAGGAAGAATGGCTTCTACACCATAGACCAATCGAAAAGGCGTAAACCCCGTAGCAGATTTAACAGATGTCTGGTATGCCCACAATGCCGAAAACAACATCGTGTGCCAATGTGTTTTATGAATTCCTATCATCCGTCGAAGCATAGTTATAAGAACTGTGTTGATTGCTTCGACCTGGCCATTAGCTTGCGGATAATAGGGTGTTGAGTTATCATGACCAAGACCCAACTTTTCCGTAAGTTCTGACATCATAAAATTCCTAAAATGACTACCGTGATCAGTGACGATAGCTTGGGGAACACCAAAACGAGCTATGACATGGTTAAAAAGAAACAAGGCTGCAGTCTTTCCAATATTATCGAATGTTGGCATCACCTCGGCCCATTTTGTAAAGTAATCAACAGCTACAATGATGTAACCATGCCCCTCGGCCGAGTGAGAGTGACATGTCATGAAATCAATGCCCCATTTCGCAAAAGGACCAAATGAGACCACAGGATGAAGAGGAGCAGGATGTGACCAAATTTTCTGATTGTAGGTCTGGTAGGCATGGCATTTCTGAACGGCAGTAATGCAGTCGTTGAACAAGGAAGGCCAAAAATAACCTACGCGTAAGATCTTCTGGGCAGTAGCATACCCAGACATATGACCACCACATGTTCTGGAATGGCAGTCATTCAGATCTTTCTCGGCTTTGTCAAACGTCAGACAACGTCAAAAAACAGAGTCAATTCCCCGACGGTAAAGAGTATCCCCGAGGATAATGTATTGACGTGTTGATAATAGATGCGACGTCATTCAGTACTAGAAAAAGCAGGCCGAAAATTCTGGGTTTGGAGATATATAATGATATCCCCATACCAAATATCGTCAGTACTAATTAGGAAAAGAGATTCATCGGGTAATGAATCTGCTGCTACATTTTTCGTGGCAGAGTGAGGAAAATCGCATATCAACTCAGCAAAAACTAAGGATTTCTTAGACGTGGCGCGATCGAATTCCAAGTCAAAAGAGTGAGGAAAATCGCATATCAACTCAGCAAAAACTAAGGATTTCTTAGACGTGGCGCGATCGAATTCCAAGTCAAACTCCTGGAGTATGACAATCCATTTGGAGTATTTTCCCCCTAGCAATTGACGTGTCAAAATGTGTTGCATAGGGTTGCAATGAGAAATCACTGTAGTTTTCCTTGAGAGGATATAATGCCGGAAGCGTTGGACGGCTTGAACGGAAGCCAAGGCCAGTTTCTCAAAATGTTGATATTTTATTTCAGTTGATGTGAGACTTCAACTCAAGTAATAAACAACATGCTCGTCACCCTTATCATCCTCTTGGACTAGAACCATGCCAATAGTATACTCCAAGGCAACAAGATAAAGAAAATAGTCACGACTATAATCAGGAGGAAAGAGAAGCGGAGCTCGCATGAGGGACAACTTCAAAGCTTCAAAAGCATTGTTGGAAACGGTATCCCAAACGAACTCGGAATCTTTCTTTAGTAGTCGCGTAAAACCACGAGTAATCTCGGCGTAATTAGGGATGAAACGACGAAGAAAGTTTGCTTTCCCCTGCAAACTTTGCAACTGGCACAGTGTAGAAGGAGGAGGGAGATTAAGAATCGCCTCAACCTTAAGTGGATCCACTCTGATCCCTTGGCGTGAAACAATGAAACCTATAAGACGGTCGGATTATACGCAAAAAATGCATTTATGAGGATTTAAACGAATATGATAGAACCGACAACGAACGAAAATGGCCTGGAGATGAGTGGGGTGATCGACTCGGCGTAAAGAATGAGCTGGTAAATCGTCCAAATAGGGTTGAACGATATTATTTATATCATGAAAAGCATAAGACATAGCACGTTGAAACGTCACGCCAACGTTCTTAAGACCGAAGGGAAGTTTCCTATAGGAAAAAGTACCCCAAGGACATATAAAAGCAGTTTTATGTTGGTCCTCGGGAGAGATGTTAATTTGATTATAGCCGGAGAAACCATCCATGAGAGAGAAGATTTCACTTCCGGCACAGTCATCGACAATCTGGTCGACGAAAGGGGTTGGAAAGTTTTCTTTTGGACAGGATTTGTTAATATCCCTATAATCAACACATACACGAATACTGCCCCCTTTCTTATCAATTGGAACGGGGTTAGAAACCCATTCTGTCAAAGCCACCAGATAAATAAAGCCAGCTTTGAGAAGTTTCTCAACTTCGAGCTTGATAGCCGCCACTTTACATGGGTGGACTGGACGAAGGTGCTGCCGGACAGGTTTAGCTCCGGGGTATGTATTTATCTCATGTACAACAATTGCAAGGTCAATACCTGGCATCTCTTCATAACTCCAGGCGAAAATGTCACGAAATTCTTTGAACAGAGACATATAGGTGACACTTTCGTCAGAGGAACACGAAGCTCCAATATGAACAATTTCGACTATCCCAGGTTTAACAGATATGTCAATGGGAATCTTGGGAGAAATATTACTGAGGTTCCCTTCAGCAAACACATCGTGTGAAGTCGCAGGAACCATGGAAATGACAACAACGATTGACGGAGTCGAAATCCGTTGGTAGTTCTCAAGAGTGTGTTGTTCAAGAAAGAGTATGGAACAATGATGCCCATCATCCCAAGGGGTGTCCTCCATGACGGACATGATCATCTCGTCAGTGGGAAAGATAACACAGAAAGGATCAGGAGACAACTCATCAAGAGAGGAGGTATAAGGTGTTGCCGATTGAATGACCTGATATGCAGATTCAACCGGATTTAACAGCATGACGTCGTCGAAATGAGTGTGATCTCTAGGGTCAGGGACAATCCAAGGGTCATGTGATGCAGGAAGTTCGTGAGGCACGGTGGAGATCATGTTGATAGAAGCAACTGACGAGCGTGAAACATCGGGTGGAGGAATGGGGAAAGTACCCATTAACGAGGAGTCCTTTAAAATGCCTACACCGACATTTTCATAACCTGGTG
Source organism: Picea engelmannii (assembly GCA_009831015.1). Classification (NCBI taxonomy): domain Eukaryota; kingdom Viridiplantae; phylum Streptophyta; class Pinopsida; order Pinales; family Pinaceae; genus Picea; species Picea engelmannii. The sequence goes on along the minus strand of ML780879.1, from coordinate 116,924 downwards.
GGGTTTTATCAATAAATGGCACGTTGCCAGTACGAGTATCGGAATTGAAGAAGGCAAGTTGGTCAACGGTAACAACCTTTCCTTGATGAGGAAAACGTACTACACAGAAAAGTGTTGACACAACGACGCGCATGGAATCGATCCAGCTACGGACAAGTAAAAGATTATAATCAAGGGGAGTGTCAAAGACTTCCACTTCGACATGGACCGTCTTACCTTCTAGAGTAATAGGCAGCGAAGGAAGAACACCGTAAGGATTAAAACCAGAGACATTGAAGGCTTTCAGAGTATTTTGTGATTCAGTCAAGGGAGGAGAGCCAATGGCTTTCCAACAAGCAAAAGACATTACACACGTACAGACACCCTCATCGATAACAGTTCGACAAATGTTCTTGTTAGAGACAACAACTTGAATTTGAAACGCGAGTTGGGGGGGAAATCTTGGAATGTGATCATCCAAGTCAAATACTATTAAATTCGTATCGGTTGGGTCAATTCCACCTATAGCTTTTAACAGTGCCTTCCGTTGTGCAGGACACGACTGAAGGACTTCAAGGGATGACATCGTTGAAGGTGCCTGGGCCAGATCTTCAACAATACTGTAGTTCTGGGCCGCACGAGCATGAGGATTGAAATTCGACTTTCTAACAACACATTTGGGGGGTGGTCATAGAACTGTATCAGGGCTCGGTCGTTCGAGATGAAGAGGATCGTTGGTAGGTGGAGTCGATGGAGAGGGTTGTACCAAAGCAGGAGGTAAATCGTCAACCTTCTCTTTAAACGGAGTATAATCTTTGGCTCTAGTCGTGAGTGCAACGTTGTTTGGTTTAGAATCACCAGTACACATCAAAACATATGATGTGGTAGAAGTATATGGTTGGTCATGAATGACCAACTGAGCCTGTTGTTGAGACGGGAAGGGTTGGGACAAGACTGTTGGTGTAGATGGCTTTGAGGTCCCTTGAAGGAACTTAGTAACCTAGGCATGTCTCGGACAATCCTTTGTGTAGTGATCATCACCACAGATAAGGCAAGGGTAGCGGGGTATTTTTAGGCTTCTTTGTTTGATTATTAGTTTTTCCCTCCTTATTCTTGCCTCTCCCCTTTTTAGATTTATTTTTACCGGTCGGGGTGGATTGAACGGCATTCACCTCAGAAGTTTTACCGGTAGGAGTGGCAGGAGACGGACCATTTTGTACATTAGAAGAAGCAGACTTAAGGTTGGTGCTTGAAACAGAATGTGATTGGGCTTGGGCGGTACCAATCACACCATCAGCTGCATGTGAGGCAACTGGAGTAGTTGAAGTGTTGGAAGTACCAGGACGAGGTAACTCAAGTAATAAATCATAAAGTGTTCCCATTTGCAAATAAACGAGATCAAGATATTGAGCACGACTTATAGCCTGCTCCTCAGTGACAATGCCACCCATGGCAATGTCCTTACCAATTTCGTTCACAAAGGATTTCGTAAACCATTCGGCCAGTAACTGATCGAGGAGTTCAAGTTTGATGAGACGGCGTCTCCTTCGCCACTCATGGATATGATCCGAGATATGAGTGCCTTTAGTCTATTTGAAGGAAGTCAAAATCTCAGTCCCAGTATCATAACGGATCGGTAACTGGTAATGTGTAAGGAAATCCATAGCTAGGGTGTTGAAATCAGAGAAGAAACCTCGTGGCAATTCAATATACCACTTCGAAGCGGAATCGGTCAGGGTTCGTTGAAAAAGACGTAAACGAATAGAGTCATCCATCAATGAGTTGGATGAACACCATAGGTGAAAATTCATAACATGATTGTTCGGGTCCTCTCCTGCTTTGCCATCAAATTTAGGAATGTCCGATGGAAGCTTAGCTGGAATAGCAGGCCATTGGGGAGAGTGACGAATAGGATCATTGAGAATCCTAGACAAATCTGGCAAATCCAAAGTAGCGAGAAAAGGTAATTGTCGATTCACCTGCAAGTACTGGTGACTTTGGGGTGGAAGCCCTATCAGCAAACCAGTAGGACCGTATGTAGTCTGTCCATAGTGGGAAGATCCCGGCTGATTCGGTGGTGGTTGATGAGGATAGTAACTCCAAGGATTGTAACCTGGAGGTTGATTAGGGACCTAAGTTTGAGCATTCTGACCTTGACCCCAAATAGGATTGAGTATACCTGGATAAGTTTGGCCTACAGAAGGGGTAGGCTGGTGCCCCCCTATCGTTTGAGGAAAATTTTGTAGCATCTGATTCCAATATTGGGCCAAAGCTACAGGTATATTTTTTCCAAAAGGTGGGGTTGGTCCCCCTATCGTCGGTGGAGTTCCAACCGGAAGTTGTGTGCCAATCGTAGGTTGTGTAGTAAGTGGATTATGTCCAGTAAGAGGAAATGGAATCGTACCACCTTGTCCACCAACGGAAATCTGCAAGTTAGGTGTAATGGACGGTATAGTGCCACTAGGATTAGGATTGTTAGGAGGAAATTGAGGGAGTGTCGAAATAAAACTGGGAATAGGATGCCCAAAAGGACCACCAGGAGTACCAGATGGGGTTTGTGGAGGTGTTGGAACAGAAGCATTCAACGCATGGTATCCGGGGGGTAGTGTCGAAATGACATCAGGCATTCGCTGGGTATTGATAGGAGCAAGATTAGCTGCAATAATATCGGTTGGGACACTCGTAGTATTTGCAAGATGGGCCATCTCGTCAGGGAGAACAAAGTGATATGTGGTAGTCACTGGTATAGTCTCTGTCTCAGTAAGCACCGAAGGGTTGATTGCGTAGACTATAGGTGACTCAGTACCAAAAAGGACCCTTAGAAAATTACCTGACCAAAAAGGATCTTGGCCTTCTTACCCGGGAAAAGGCCCAACAGCTGATTCAGAAGATGTGACAACTGCTTCTTCGGAAGGATTTAATCGCACAAAAGGTCGTTCACCACGGCGAATGCGATAGTCCTCTCTAGTATTGGTAATTCGAAAAGGTTCTAGAGATTCAGTTGATTCAACTTGTGGTGTGGTGACAACTAGGACTTCACTTGTGTCCACGTGTGGTGGGGTAACAACTGGGACTTCACTCTGGTGAGGAGAGCCCTCAGGTGTACCAGTAGGCAAGGGTTGAGAATCGTCCAGATGCTCTGGAGATAATCCTTGCATCCTACGTGAACGTCGTGGGGGAGCAATTGTAAACAAGTGACAAGCTCCGTGAAGAAATTATTAGGGTCAACTTCGAGAAACAAACAACACACACTAGTAAACAAAATCTAGGAAGCAATCACCAGGCAAACCAGACAGTCTAATTTCGAAGCCACTAGTTGGTGATGAAATCCAATGTCGCAACAACGAGACGAGAAGGGGCGGGGCTAGGATGGAAAAGTTACATTGACGACCTACTTAATGGACTTACACCCTGGTGCAAGCTCCCACACATAATCGTGGGTATACCCTCCAAGGAGCCCGAGTGAGTTTGGTCAACGTCAATTCCAGGTACCGTGAAGACTCTCCCCTCCACAGTCACCTTGGGTAAGAACCTAGAGAGATAGGCCACTAAGGTCACCACCAACAACAGTAAATCCTGGGGGAACAGTCGACAGTCCGATCCACACGCAAGGGCAGGGTATCTATCCCGAAATAAACTCAAAAGGCTTCCACTCATCATTGTGGGTATACCTCTGAGTGACCCCCGTAATACGTGCAATCTCTACACTGATGTCAACAAAGAAGGGTGAGTAACTCTGCCAACACCAATGTGACCTAGTGCTTGACCCTTGTGTTAGAAGGGCTTCCCAGGACAATATGTTGCAAATGGAATTTAACACTACCTAACTCAAGATGCTATTGTGTGTTTTGAGATTTTGGAGAGTGTATCTCTCTTCCTACTCCAAAGCACTAGCCTAGCTAAATGTTGGTGTAAAAGATCCCTAGAAAAGAGTTACTAGATAGATTTTATGATTACGCAATATTTTTAAGAGTTGTTGTTTACTCAGAGGTAATGGAAGTGAAACTTATGTTGTCTGATGCTGACCCAATAATGCAAGGACGTGAATGAAATGTATCACTTTTCGTTCAATGAATCCTATGTATGGGAGAGAGAGAGAGAGAATTTTCCAAATCAACCCAGAACTACAATGCACAATTTCCTTTCAAATGTCAATGCAAACAATCACTTATTAAATGACTATTCTCTATGTGTCTCTTTTTCAATACTTCAACAATCTCAAAAATTTTGATTTTCAATGTTTTGTAAATGACAAAAACAATTTGATGAAAGAAAACTTTGTGTTCACTTTTCAAAAAGAACTCTCACTGTACCCATGAGAGAGGAGAAAATAAAATCATAAAGAATCAAGCAATATCAACCTAATCAACTCTTTCAATGAAAGAAAAAACTAAAGAGCAAACCAAAAAGTCTTCTCAATGCAAACGAAAATGTTCTTTCAAACCAATAAGAAAATGAGAAAAAACAAGTACTTAACTTTCAACCAATCACTAGTTCTCAACCAATCAAACACACTCAGAATCTGAAGTCAGAGAGAATGGTTTTACCAAGAAGAGTCAAGAAACAAAAGTCAAGACACAAAGGACAAGAAAAACCTTGAAACCCTAAAACTGTTTACGCATTTAAACTAAAGCAAGAAATATATCAATCAATGGTCCAAGAAACCCATAAGAGGCAATTCAACTGATCTGAGAAGTTAGAAAAACCAAAACTTAATTTCAAAATTTTGAAAAAACGTGTTCACAGGTAAGCAATATTACACAGTGCCAGAACATATGATTCTCGCAGGAAACCTTTAAGCAAGGTGTGAGGACCTCGCACTGAAACCTATGTGTAGGGTGCGAACCTTCCTAATTCTTGTGGGCTGCAATGAGGTGCAGTGCGAGAATCACTGAACATATCCAAAAATTTGAAAAATGAAGTAAAATTCAAAAAAGCTTCTGGACTGAGAAAGTCTATCAGGATATCCTGAAGACTCAGAGACTGATAGGACAAGAGAAAAGTGAAACCAGAGAAAATGGCCACAGAAAAATACAAAAAGCCACAAAGAAAATGGGATTGTTCCCCAGTGGAGTTGCCAATTTTGTTATTGGATAAATCCATAAGTGCGGACATAAACCGATCTCCCTAGATCCACCTGGATCTAGAACAAATCAAGACAGAATAATACTCTTTCCCTAGGTTTCGACTATTGAATGTACTAGAAGGAAAGAACAAAGGACATACCTTATGATCGCTTCCTATGGTCTTTTTTGCTCCTGCTTCGCTCCAGTGCTCTTGTGCAGTCAATACCAAGACAACACAAACCAACCAAAGTGAAGAAAGCACAATCTATTCAACAATCAATCTATGTATATGATCAAGGAGTTATACAATAAAGTGGAATTAGGTTTATGGGAAAGGGACATATTATTGTATCATATTGATAGAAAGTAAAGATTACAACCTAAGCCTTGATGTTGCAAACCTCCTTTCGATGGCCCTTGACTTTGACACACACACTTGCTCACTTGTATGAAGAAGATCAACCACCTTTGATAAACTTGCTGGAGTTTTTAGTTGTTGTAGCATCAGTCCTTCACACAATCCTTTTCACTAATTCTCCAATGAATCTCTTGCTTGTTTGCTTCTAACCTTTTCCATGAGAATCCCCTCAATATATAGGAGAGAATGAATTAGTTACTTAGATAAGAATGATCCCAAAATATCAGGAAATCCAGTACTTAGATAACCATTCGAATGCCATCTCATCCTTCTAGAAGATTCCCTTCTAGAAGCTTCGAGAATTCATCTTTTTCCCTTCTTTAGAAAGTGTTCGCACCCTGGCAGTTATACACAGTGCGAACTTCTCGCACCCTGGCTTAAGGCACCCTGCGAGAATCACACATTCTTGTAGGCAAATGTATTGGTAGCCTGTGAACCTTCCTCAAAAATGATATTTCTGGAAAGAGAAGAAAGTAACTTTTCTCAGGAGAAAGTTCTAATGAAGAGCCTAAGTGCACCATAATCAATACATCATCATGACGACCAAAATCATGGGTAACATTAGGATGAGCGCGTAAAACCAAGGTAACATATTTAATATCGCCTATGGTTTTTTTTGTAGACTATTATAGGAGAGCACGCTTCTGGCATTTTCTTTTGTACAAGAAAAGCCTAGATATTCCATAATAATCTTCGACGTGACACTTGGGCCCGAACCACCATCAATAAGGAAACAATGGGCAATCTTATCCATGATCTTTACAGAAATATAAAAAGGGGTTTTTTTTACAGGGTATATAAATTTATGTATACCTACCTTATTTACAGAAGAATCCCCTTCATCTACCTCTTCAGAAAGGTTGGCTAAAATGAAAGCTTTTACTTCCATGAATTGTTTCAGATGCATCTGTTGTTCAGGAACAACAACCATGTCTAGGAGGGTTTCATCTTCTTTGATGTTGGCCAATTGATTCAAGATATTGTATTTAGAAGAGGAAGGAGGGGGAGTTATTCTTTGACTCTCATGAATTTTAGGAACCTGGGACGTAGCAGCGGTTGAGGATGAGGTAGGGCTAGAATAATTGTGAGAAGGATCAAATTTACCCTTGGGAGCATAGGCTTTGTTCTTAGTGTTAATAACCATGACATGTTCTGGCTCCACAATGTCTAGGACAACGATAGTAGCTTCTAGTCTTTTACCAAAGATCTTATCTCAGACACTCTTCTTTACCTCACATGTGGTTTCTTTATGGTGCTCCTCGCAAAAGTTACACCAACTTCGAGGCAAGATAGCCTTAGGCTGAAATTTGTTTTCAACCGGACTTCTAAAAGGGGGTTCAGAAGAGGATGAAGCTCTAGGGGTGAGAGGGGAGACAGTACCCTTCCGCTCAAATGCTATCATACGATTGTTCATATCTTGTACTAGTTGTAAGAGAGCGGACATATCTGTCTGTCTAACTGATTCTCCCTGGGGTAGACCAGTTCCTTCAAGATGTTCTTCATACTCCGGGCAAGTGTGCAGGGCAGAACCGAGATTATCAATGGATTTTGCCTCAAGCCTATGACAGTAGGGAGAAGGCAATGCATTGTAATAATGCATGAAAGCGGCTTGGTTCTGAAGGCATATAATTTCAAGGATTTGATTGTACAACTTGGTGAAACGCAAGTTGAAAGACTTGATGGCCTTACCATATTTATAAGTGATATTATTGTATTCCTTAACTTCTCAGCAGGGCTTTTGGATTGCCCATAAGTGGATCAGAACCAATAGATTAACTCCTCCCAAGTAGATAGTATCTTAGGAGGAAGGTCAAAGAAATTGGTCGTAGCCTTTCCTTCCAAGGAATTGACAAACAAGCGCATGCAAGTGTCATTGTCGTTAGCCCCTATGTTATGACAAGAATTAGAAAATTCCACTAGGTGTTCGTTAGTACTGACAGTATTATTTCCAAAAAAACTAAGCAAGTTTTGTTTAAACTTTGGAAGTGGGTGAGTAGCAGGTGCTAAGTTAAGAGGAGAAGAAACATGCCATGGTGTGGTTGTGGCATCCTCTTCGAACTGAAAAATCCCATACTTCTTAATGACTTTGGTGGGGTTTGTAGTAGATTGGACAGGGATATGACGACTCTACAAGCTACCAATCACTGATGACGATGAATATTGGGAAGATGGAGCACTTCCAGTGCCACCAGAGCCACCACTAGATGCCATCCTGTGGATGATAGATGAGGGAAGGAAGGATGAGCTAGATGAATCAGATAAAGTCCTCCTTAGAGAAATTTGTTGGGCAGATAACATTACGTTTTTTCTTCCTGTTTCATCAATAGGAATGATTTCAAGTGACAAGCCCCTTCTTCTTTGAGAAACAGAAGAATCTAAGGACATGAAAGAAAGGCCAAAACTAAAGAAACAAAAGGTTAATGTTGATTTCTAGGATGCCTACGTCTATCTTCCAATTGTTCTTGAACACTAATATCTCATTCAATTTCTTCTAGGAGCTATGTGGAGAATAATATCAAGAAGAGAATGGCACTGATCACAGAAGCTTGGGAAATTTCAAAGAACATGATTTCTTTTGGCTCGAGAGCGCATGCCTTCCATGAGTATTTGTAGGCAGACCTAAAAAAATGAAGAAGGTTTTTACCTTGATGTCGTGGTACCCTTTGGTGTTAAATTTTCAAATATGTCAGAGCTAAGGAGAAGAGAGGAGGACCTTCCCTCTCCAAGTCGGATCAAGAAGTTCAACGCATGTTGGAAAGAAAAGATAAATAACTTGAATAACATTGTTCAAGCGTGCATCCAAGTCATATCAAGGAGGGAAGAATTGTTCAAAAGGCTCATGGAGGTGGACCTAGCCAGAAGCACCAATGAAGTCCAAGATCCCAAGTTAATCCTCAACGCGTTTTTCCTAACAAAACAACAGTTCAATGAGCAAGTTGATATTTTTAAAGGATTATCAATTGAAAAAATTATATGGTATAATTGAATATGATGAGGATGTCATAGATAACTGGCTAGTGGATTACTCCGTAAAAAATCAGGACATTGAAGAAGCATTACATGGAATTTCCCTTGATCTAATAGATTTGGAGGGCGAGTTGTTCAACATCAAAATCTGGCATGAAATCAACGTGGCACCAATGAAAAGTTACATTGAATAATGGTTCAGGAAAACTATCAATAAACTGACTAATGAAGGACAAGAAGCAGTTGAGACGGTTCCTGTAACCGTTGATGAAAACGATAAAAGGACATCAGCAAGCAAATGAAAACATGAGAGACCATCATAGTAAGTTCATGTTGATCACATCCTTCTTTTTGTTTATCAAGTCCTTCATCTAGTTATTCCACCTCTTTCACTAGAAAGGTTTAACCGAAGACTAGTAATTCCTCTTTTCTTCTTTCCAGGTCTTGTTGTTCTTCTACCGCCCACCGTATTCCTTCTAAAATCTTATTTCTTGTATTTATTTTCTTTATGGTCCGCAGGAGCCCCAACCCCCATATTTAAGAAAAACACATTTACAATTTCAAATAATATGTAATAGACTATATATTTTTTTAGAAATTTCAAGAGAACTACTTTGGGAACAATCTTGAATGTGCTTTGTAACCCTGTTTTCATAATATAAAGTATTTGAGGTTAATCTATCATTATATTTATTTGAGCTTCCCATGTGTCCACTCTGTTAAAGTTCTCTCATGAATGTGGATCATCTTCTTTTTATTTTATGTGATCATAAATATTTATCTTAAACTATGATGGATGTGAGGAAATTTTTCTTATTTTCTTTAAATGTGTGGAGTGTGTGATTCCTGGTCCTTTCTCATGAACTTTCTTTAAAAAAAAAACTAAAAAAAAATATTTGATTGCAATATTTATTTATTTGATTACCACGACGGTCCGACGGACTTCTGTCAAGTCCCACATTCTGAATATTTAGAAATCCTAGGAAATCTAAAGAGGAGTACCATCTCTATAAAAACGCAGAGGGATTTACATCCTTATGAGGTTGTCGTTTTGGTCCTAACTGATTCAAGCATCAACAGAAGCCTAATTAAAGGGACCTTGTCATGGGACGTTCATTTGAGTAATATTGTCAAAAAATAAGAAATGTTCTAAGGGATTTTCCCCAAGTTTCATTCTACCACATCATGAGGGAAAATAATAACTTGGAAGACACACAAAAAAACTTAGCCACAATGAAATAAAAAAGTGACTATTGGGATCAATGGGAGATTAGCCCATCATCCAATACCTTAATTAATGAAGGTCATATAAGAATCAATGCATGTCTTCTTACTGTCCCACTTAGGCATGAAACAATGCATCAAGTCATCATTGTATCCCTCTGTCTAATATGAGATGTCCACTCATCTTCAACATGATATCACTCAGATGCATTTTTCACATGGTCGCGATGGGATAAAGTACAAGGCATACAACATTTATGTTATCCAGGAAAGGCTTCAATGCGTACGAGGGTTAATTGATGAGATGGATTCAGGAAACAGAGAATTGCAAGGACAACATTGTCATCAGCACACAATTATGGAAGTTCATGGAGATCTTAGAGTGGGCTCACCTTCCCTGACTCTGCATTATTATTATGTTGGGCCCGTGGAGATCCAACTCAACTAAATCTCATGGGGTAAGGAAATATTGAGTCTGGTAGTGATTTGGAGCCTTGAGGACTACATCACAATCAAGGAAACAAATATTCTATCATGAGGATTCAATTTCATCTTCAATTCTCTGACCGCACGATTGTGTATCTGGTTGCTATCGAATTTGGATTTGCCACTCCAGTCTTTAGGAGGAATCCCTAGCCCTGAGAACTCATAGGTGATTTCAGGTGGGACTTGCGAGCTCTGGACTCCTCCAAATGAGCAGAGATCTCTTACAATAATCCTTAAAAAATTACAATGGAGAGATGCATTCTTTAAATATTGTTCACAACCAAAAATACCATGGGCCAATACCAAGGTCAATACCATGGTTTATCCCTAACTAATTTATAACATTACACTAACCAACCTTATAAATACTTGTGGTCCCAATAATGGGGGTTGACCACTTATTACAATAAAAACTAACTAATGACTAACTAAGATGGGTTAGGGACGGATCTTAACATTCCCTCCCCCTTCAAAATCAGCCTTGTCCTCAAGGTTGAAGATGCGGAAATTGTTGCAAGATGGCAGCTAGTTCCCAAGTTGCATCCTCTGGAGATGTGTCATTTCATTTGATCAACACTTCTTTGATAGTGTGGCCTCATAGGTGACACTCTCGCTTGTTGAGGATAGATTCAAGCTGCAACCATATGGATCTTTCTTCATCAAGTTCAGGTAGAATGGTTTGAACCCAGCAATTCTGACCCACCACTTTGTCTTGTGGCTCTTGGTATGTAGAATATAGATGGAAGCTCCATAGTAAGGTTTGGATCACAAAAAAGTTTCGTTTGATGCCTCAAAATGGCTCTGGAATAGGTAGGGTAGTTGAGTACCGCCCCATGAAATACTTCAGAATGATACAAAACAGACCTTCCTCCATGCATCAGGACTACTCCCATGGCATACCCGCTTGCATATGTCTCCACTTCGAAGGGATTATGCAATTTTGGTAGCATGAGCATTGGTGCTTGACTGATATTTCTTTTCAATTCATCAAAGGTCTTTCGTTGATTCTTCCCCCACTAGAAACTCTTATTTCCCATTGTTATTATGTGGAGTGGTGCAGCTACTATTGAAAACGAAGCTATGAACTTCCACAAGTATTGTGTTTCCCCAACAAATATCCTAACTTATGTGTAATTTGTAGGAACTATTCATTTCATGATGGCATCCATCTTGGTGGGATATATCTTGAGCTCACCTCCATAAATCGCATGCCCCGGATACAACAAAGACTACTAAGAAAAATCGCATTCCTTGAGATTGGCCTGAAGTTGGTGCTTCTTCAAGGTCTCTAACACCCACATAAGATGTGAGATGTGCTCCTCCCAGGTAGCACTATAAATAGGTATATCATCCCAATAGACAATAACACATGAATCTAGATAAGGGCGTAAAACATCATTCATTAGTCTCATAAATGTATTTGGCAAGTTGCATAAATTGAATGGCATAACCAACCACTCATACAAACCTTGCATTATCTCGAAGGAGTTATACCAAGTATCTTCTTGTTTGATCATACCTAGTGATATCCAGATTTCAAATCCATCTCAGTGAAGTACTTGACATGCTGCAACTGATCCAATGGATCATGGATCATGGGAAAAGGGTACCAATTCTTTAGTATAATCTTGTTTAATGCCATGTAGTCGATACACATTTGCCAACTCCCATCCTTCTTTGGTACAATTATGATAGGTGACCCACAAGGTGAGGTTCTTGGTCGAATCACACCTTGATCCTATAGCTATTGCAACTGCTTTTTCACTTCATTTTCTTCTAGAACAGATTGTCTATACAACCCAATATTCAATAATGGGGAGTCTTGAAATATATGTAATTTGTGCTCCACATCCTTCTTTTGTGGTATCCCTTTAGGCTCCTGGAACACTCCTTTGTATGTCTATAGAAAATCCTCCAATTGATTCTTTTTCTCTTTAGTAAACCCCTCCAGGGATTCCTTTACTCTTATTGACTAATCATCAGACTAATTTTCTCTTAAGAAAAGTAAAACGTATTTCTTGATAGAACTAATCAATTTCTTAGCTTGATTGGCACTCACTAGTGAAATTTTTTATTTTCCTTTATGCGCGGTGATGATGAAGTATTTCTAGTCCTTGATGAGGTATTACTAGTTGGCTCTTTGCATGAAGATAGCATCCCTCATATACATGTGGGGGATTCCAAACAATACATGGCATACATCCAATGGTACTACGTCCAATTCTACTTCATCTATAAAATCAACACTTAAAACAAATTTAATTTTGCACTGCTTTGTTACCTTGATCTCTACATCCTTGTTTACCCAACCCAATGGATAGGGGCTAGGATAATCGTGAACCTCCAATCCAAGCTTGTTGACTGGATATGATACTTGAGATTATCATGTGAACCAGAGTCAAACAGAGCATCTATCTTGGTCTTCTTGACCTGAATCCTTATGTGGAATAACTTGGTCATCTCCTTCTCTTCTTGGTGATGAAGGTTACTCAAGTTCACATCCTTTTGCACATATGTACAGATAATATTTCCATCCACATCAAAGCTACTTTCAATCTGATTTCTTGAATATGTGCCTTGAAGGTTATTTTTCTTTCCATCCTTCTTACAGTTCTTCAATTTCATCTCTGGATGTTGTTTACATCATTTTTCCTCGATGTGACCATCAATATTGCAATGGTTTCCAGCATCCTTAAACTAAAGTGCAGTGGTTTTTGTATTCTTATCCTTTCCCCCTTTCCACTTCTTCTTCCCCTCCTTGGAAGCTTCACGTTTCTCTTTCTTTGAAGTGTACCTGGAAAATTTATCAGAACAAACAAATATATTGTGCAAATAATTGGAACATCAAATATAGAGAAAAAAAATATAATATTGATACCACATAAAGCTTAGTTCACTTGCCTCTTCGAGAGGGGAAACCTCCAAATGACCAGATCTCTCTTAAAATAATCCTCAACAACTTACAATGGAGAGATTCATTCTTTAAATATTGTTCACAACCAAAACTACCATGGTGTATCCCTAACTAATTTTTAACTATCCACTAACCAACCTTCTAACTACTTGTGGTCCCGATAATGAGGTTTGACCACTTATTACAATAAAAAATAACTAATGAATAACTAAGAGGGGTTAGGGATGGATCCTAATATGCCTCCCCCTTCAAAATTAGCCTTGTCCTCAAGGCTAAAGATGCGAAAATTGTTGCAGGATGGCGGCTAGTTCCCAAGTTGCATCCTATGGAGATGTGTCCTTCCATTTGATCATCACTTCTTTGATAGTGTGGCTCCACGGGTGAAACTCTGTCTTGTTGAGGATAGATTCAGGTTGCAACCAAATGGATCCTTCTTCATCAAGGTCAGGTAGAATGGTTTGAACCCGGCAATTCTGACCCACCACTTTCTTCAAACAGGAAACATGGAACACCGGGTGTATTTTGGATGTAGCTAGAAGTGAAATTTCGTAGGCAACTGGACCAATGCATTTGAGAATATGATAAGGGCCATAAAATTTGGGTGCCAAATTTTGGTGGCTCCTGAGCTTTGAGCGAGGTTTGTTTGTAAGGTTGGAGTTTGAGAAACACTTGATCACCCTCTTGGAAAAACCTTTCGGAGTGTTGTTGGTTAGCTTGTTGCTTCATATGATTTTATGTCATGTGGAGGTTTTCCTTTAGATCCACGAGGGTAACTACCCTACCTTGCAACAACTTGTCAATATTATGGACCTTTGATGTGCCCAGAATATATGAAGTTATTTTAGGGGGTTGTTGGCCATACACCGTTTCATATGGTGTCATTTTGGTGGTTGTATGATAAGAAGTGTTGTACCACCATTCTACTAGTGGTAACCATTGCACCCACTGATGTTTCCTTTTAGAAACAAAACAACGCAAGTTTCCAAACACTTATTGACCACTTCAGTTTGGCCATCTTTCTGTGGGTGGTATGTTGTTCTCATGTTCAATTATGTGCCCTATAATTTGAACAATTTCTGCCAAAATGTGTTGATGAAGGTCGGATCACGATCGAAGATAATGGATGTTGGCATGCCATGCAACTTGAAAATATGATCAATGAAAACTTGTGCAACTAGAGTTGGCGTAAAAGGGTGTGGTAAGGCACAAAAATGTGCATACTTGGAGAGGCGTTCAACCACTACCATTATGACTGATTTTTTACCCACTTTGGGAAGGCCCATTATAAAGTCCATGGAGATGTCACTCCAAATAGAAGTTGGAATGGGTGACGGTTGGAGGGCTCCTGGGGTATTAACAGTCTCCCCTTTATGGCGTTGACAAATATCACATTCAGTGACAAAGGTGAGGATATCCTTCTTCATACCTTCCCAAAAAAAGAGCAGTGAGTACGAGAATGGGTCTTTTGGAATCTTGAGTGACCTGCGAGAGAAAAAGAATGCAACTCATTTAATATATGTGGCTTGAGTGTTGAATCTCGAGATAGAGCCAAGAGATCCTTATATCTGAGCACATTGGCTTTCCAAGTATAGCCTATGGGAGGGCTAGTGTCATCTTGAAGGCACTGAATTATCTATGAGATAGTGGGATGGGCGATCCATTCACGTCGAACTTCATCAATCCAATGGGGGATTGGTATTGATAGAGAAAAGAGGGAACCTTCATCTTCATATTATCTGGACAAAGCATATTCTAGTACATTGTATTTTCCTTTCTTATAAATGATCTCATAATCATATCCCAACATTTTGGTCATCCATTTATTTTTCTTTGGAGAGGACAACCTCTTCTTGAGGAAATACTTGAGACTATGGTGATCAGTTTTAATCTGAAAGCGATGCCCCAATAGATATGGTCGTCGAGTGTGCACAGCATGGAGAATGACCATCATTTCCTTTTCATATATATATTTTCCCAAATTGAGACCACTCAAATCTTGGCTAGTGAAAGCAAGAGGCCAAACTTATTGGGTGAGAACTGCACCAATACCATTGCATGAAGCATCCAATTCGACCACAATTTTTTTGTTGAAATCAGGGATTGTTAAGACGGGGGTACTACACATGGACTGCTTCAAAAACAGGAAGGATTGTTCGATTGCAAGGGTCCACTAAAATGCATTCTTCTTAAGAAGGTTCATCAATGGATTGGAAATTTTTCCATAATGATGGACAATTTTCCTGTAATATCTGGTGAGGCCCAGAAAACCCCAAAGTATTTTCAAGGTCTTAGGACGTGTCCAATTTTGCATGGATTGAATCTTGTTGGGGTCCACATGTACTCTGTCATGTCCGAAAATGTGTCCCAATTATTTGACCTCACTTGCCCCAAAAGAACACTTGGACTTATTAACAAACAGTTGATGGTCCCGTAACAATGGGAGTAGTTTGTCCACATGTTGAAGCTGGGACTCCCAAGTGCAGTTGTAAATAAGAATGTCATCAAATAAAACTAGAAAAAACTTCTAAAGGTAGGGCTTCAAGAGTTTATTCATGAGATGTTGGAAGGTATATGGAGCATTGCAAAGCCCAAAAGGAATTACCAAGAACTCATAATGGCCTTCATGAGTTCTGAATGTAGTCTTGGAAATATATGCTTCCTTCATCCTAATATGGTGATAACCGAAGCGAAGGTTGAATTTGGGGAAAAAACAGGCACCCTGGAGCTCATCCAACATATCATCAATGAAAGGAATTGGAAACTTATCCTTTATGGTCAATTTATTAAGGGCGATAAAATTTGTACATATGCACCAAGAACCCTCCTTCTGTAGGACCATTAAAACAAGGGAGGAGTATGGGTTGGTACTTGGGTGAATTACCGCGGCTTCCAATAATTCCTGCACTATTTTTTCTATTTTATTTTTTTAGCAAAGGTGTACATGTAGGGGCTTACATTGGGGGGATGAATTCCAAGAAGTAGAGGAATGTGGTGATCATGTTCACGCCTTAATGGGGGTAATTTTTTGGGTGCCTCAAAGACCCGGTGGTGCTTGGCCAGGATGAGTTGCAGGTCAGGATGGATTGTGGGGGAGGATGGCTCTTGTACCTATATGGAATTAAATTGGGAAATATCCCCATGATGACCTTTATTCAAGATTTTCTCCATTCTTTGAGAGTTGATAATTTATGGGGACCCATCATGCAAACCACGGAGGGTATAAGTGTGAGGCTCTTGAGTAAATTGCATATATAATTCTTTATAATCCATGGTAATCGGTCCCAAAGTGTGCAGCCATTCAACACCCAAGAAAATATCACAACCATCCATGGAAATGGAAAACATGTGAGTTTTCAGGGTATAATTGCCCATTTGGAGTTTGACATTCTCACAGTGACCCCCACATTTCATTGTACCACCATTAGCTATGAGAATTTTAAAATTCAAAATTGGTCGAATAAAAAAATTGACATCCTCGACGACTCTACGATAAACAAAATTACGAGTTATATCGCTATCAATCAACAATATTATCGGTTGTTGTTTGATGTAGCCTTTGATCTTTAATGTCTGCGTAGAAGATATACCAGCAAGAGAATGGAAAGAGATGATGTGTTCTTCTGGTTCCACAGGAGATGCAACAGTGTCCGAGAGGGGCAGAGTGAGTGCAATATCCTCAGGCTCTGGGGCCTCATCTAACATTCGATCCTCTGAACCATCAATATGGAAGAACTTATGTTCATGGCATTTATGTCCTGGTGCATATTTGTCATCACGGTAATAACAAATCCCCGTTTCCTACGTTCATCCATTTATGTTGGAGACACCTTTTGAACCTTCAAGGTTTGAGTGGGAGAAGTTGTAGCCCCTTGACAAGGATGGTTGGGAACTGAAGAATGAAGGGGTTGTGCCTGAAGAATGGTCTCAGCTTCCAATGCTAAGGTGCAATCCTGCAACCAAGTAATAGGATGATGCATGCAAACATGACCATGAATTTCCTCCTTTAAGCCACTAATGAAACATTCAAGATAGAATTCATCAGATAATCCCTCAGTTCTGATAGCCAATTGTTCAAATGTTGCAATGAAATCTGTGACCAATCATGTTTGTTTCAACTTGGTGAGGCACCCCAACTAATGAGATTACCGATCAAAACATGCACAAACAACTTTGGTGAACATGCTCCAAGTAGGATGTCCTAGATAGCATTTATTATGCCACTACCATCATTGCCAACTTTCTTGATCTAAGTATAGAACACCTACATGGAGTTTGGTCTCATCATCCTGAATATTATGGAGGGAAAAGTAGTGTTCTAGTTGGGAGACCAACCCAGTTGGGTCAGATCCATCAAATTTATGCATCTCCACCTTTGGAAACATATTCCAAGAGTTTGGAGAACCCCAAGGAGAGTGGGAATTATGAGTACTCTCATAATGAGAAGAATGAGGGACTTTAGAGTGGTACTCAGGCTTCTTTCCCTTGTCAAACAATCCAATGTGTTGGGTAAGGGCTTCCAAGTTGGTATTGATGGAATCCATGTCTGAAAAAAATTGTTGGAGTTGTCCAAGGTCCCCCGGGGCATGTTTGTTCTCAGAGACATCATCAGATAGATTGTTTACCTTAGAGTCCCACTCGTCAACAGTATGAGAGAGGGTGGCAGGGCACATTGTGATGGGATAAGTTGAAAAGAAGGGTTCCATGAAGGAGATCGGGTCCAAAAAAGGCTTAAAATCGATAGTGATCATTGTGATCGGAGGAAAAATACAAGATTCTAGGTTGCGCTTCAATGGATCTTTTTTGTGCTCTTTATTCTTTGTGCTTCTTTAGTTTTTTTTCTTTCCCAAGGGCTACAGTTTTTTTCAGGCTACCTATAGACAAGGGTTTTCCATGTGTTATAGCTCTTTTATATATGTGCAGAGTCAACAATAGTACTCAGACCAATATCTTAGGGCACCAACTAAGGAGGCTCGACCATACCCTTAGTCATACTAAATGATTACCCAGGTGCTAGAGAGTATCTTCCTGAGTGTTGTTCTTGATGACACTATAGTAGGCAGGCGGTCGATCGATTGAGCTAGGCAGGTTCCAGGATGCCTAGGGAAAGTTCGTGACAGGTGTTTTTTGATGCGCTACCACTCAAAGGGGTACTAACAGGGGTTACAAGGGTAGCCAACAGATGTGCTCTTAAGTACCACTCGTATTTCCTACATGTATGTTTCCTCAACCGTGGATTTATGCATTGAATGACGTATCTCTATGGTTTATCAATGTCGGAACACGTCACTACCCTGAAAAGAAATTCACCCACACTTCCTGCCCAGAAAAGTGATTTGATACAACTTGTAGTATACCTAGAATAGTTATCAGAACAAACAAATATACTGTGCAAATAAATGGAACATCAAAAATAGAGAAGAAATATAATATTGATACCACATAAAGCTTAGTTCACTTGTCTCTTCGAGGGGGAAACCTCCAAATGAGCAGAGCTCGCAAATAACTGGAACATCAAATATAGAGAAGAAATATAATATTGATACCACATAAAGCTTAGTTCACTTGCCTCTTCGAGGGGGAAACCTCCAAATGAGCAGAGCTTTCTTACAATAATCCTCAACAACTTACAATGGAGAGATGCATTCTTTAAATATTGTTCACAACCGAAAATACCATGGTCCAAAACCAAAGGACAATACCAAGGGCCAATACCATGGTTTATCCCTAACAAATTTATAACATTCCACTAAGCAACCTTCTAACTACTTATGGTCCCGATAATGAGGGTTGACCACTTATTATAATAACAACTAACTAAGAGGGGTTAGGGATGGATCCTAACATTCTTATTGGAACCGCTTGGTTTCCCTTTCTTGTGGTCTATATTGAATAGGGACTGTGAATGGTTAACGAAACTAGAACTCGACTTTTATTTCTCGGGTTATTTTCGTGACTCCTTTCCTAAGTCTTCCTGGTATCTCGATTTTCCCTCAAATATGATATTTGATTTAGAGCCTCCATCATCTCCAAATGGTCCAAGATTGCTTGCTAGAGCCGCCATGAGGAGGTTCATATTGCGGTTGATATCAGCGACATGTGCTTCCAACCTCTCAAATTTCTCTTCTACTATATCTTGAGGGTTGTTATGAACAGACTCGTCTACCATGGATAGGGTTCTACGACTTTTTTCTTAAACCATTCTCTGAATCTCTGTAACTTTGCACAAATACCCCAAGAAACATGCTCTGATATAGATATGATTTGTAAATTGTCGTGGATATTCCACTAGAATAGTTCATCACAACAGATCTGATAAATAAAACCAAAATGTACCTATAAAGGTTAAATTCCTTTAGATTCTAGAATCTTTAGTTACTAATTTTATGCTTATGCATTAAATAGATAAAATGCGGAAAATAGAGAACAGTAAAATACAATCACACACCATCCACAAAATAACACAAATATTTTCTCTAGGAAACCCTTACGGGAGAAAACCCAACTAGAAGGTGAGGTTGCTCTACTCTCTTTTTTCTAGTATGGAAATAATGCAAGTACAAAGGAGATGGCACTCTTTATGGAATTACCTCAGAATTGTGGCCTATTAGGCTACTACAGAACATTAACCCCCTCTATTTTGCTCTCTAATTTCCCACTCCCAGTTGTTTTTCTCTTCTATGGCACAAAATACAATAACATAGAATGGACCCCTTCTCCTCCTAGCAGCCCGGTATTTAAGATAGTCTGGTAGCCATCTAGGGGTAGGGTTTGGACTTCCTCAACCCTCAATTGTGATAAGTTTTTGTACCTTCTAGAATGTTCTTGGAATATACGCTACATGGCTAGACCCATATGTTTAAGTAATGTGGGTTGATGTGGCATGCACTCTCACCATGGTGATCAATACAGTAGGTCAACTTGTGGGAGGCATAACTTTCACATACGAACTTTGATTGAGGCGATTCTTGCACCATTGGAAAGGTCTTGGTGCGTAGAATATAGACAGCGGATACATAGAATGGTTTGGACCATAAAAAAGTGTCGTTTGATGCCTCAAAATGGCTATGGAAGATTTTGTATGGCTTTTTGGACCGAAATTTCCAAATTTGAACCAGTCGCTAAAATGGCTCTACAAGTTGATTCCTCAAATTTTTTCACCCATAAATCATCGACATAGATAAAAAATAATATAATGATCCAATATGGATCATTATTAGAGCTAATTAGATAGATATTGTATTATTTTTTATTTGAAGGATGGGTATTTCAGTTTTTTAAGCTAGGAGTGGTTGTTGTGTGGTGAAACCCTAGTGTTCATGAGATAATCACTTACACACGTGAAGGGTTTGATAGGTTGAAACATCGGTTGCTCTTATGATGAGAGTATTTTTTTCACCTGTAATAAGTAGTAGATATACTTCAATGATGGTTGGTATGGTTTATTTTCAATGTGTGAGATCCCCAAGAGGACCTGTGATAAGTGGTTGATTTGTTTCAGTGGATGCTAGTATGTTTTAACCTATGATCAGTGGTAGTTCTACTTTATTGACGGCTAATATAGATTTATTTTCAAAGGGTGTGATGTCGAAGAGGACCTCTAATAGGGGGTTGATTCTTTCTAGTAGATACCAGTGTGTTCACTTCATTTATGGATGGCATGGATTTATTTTTAACAAGTGTGATTCCCAAGAGGACCTATGATAGGTCATTGATTTGTTCCAATAGATGAAAACATGTTTTCACTTTTGATAGGTGAAAAATCTACTTTATTTATGGTTGTTATGTGATCAATATTTCATTGGTTGTGATGCCCAGGAGGAATTGTGATAGGTGGTTGATTTGTTCTAATAGATTCCAATGTTTGGAGTGGATCATTGCCTATAATAGGCATGCTTAACCGTTTGATTGTTTGTTGATTTTCGTAGATCAGGAGGGGGTGATTCATTTTTTGATAGATTGATGATTATTGGTCGATCTGTTTTTGTTGAGTTGTGACTCAAGGGCTTACAAGAATGGAAACCTTGCTCGGCTTCATTGATTATTGTATATGGAGGGAGCTTCCAGCATTAGCCCTTACAATAGTGTTGGTTGTACATCTTATGCATATGTCGAGAGATTGATCATGGATGTGATAGCTAGTGTGATGTTAAGCTATTAGGTGATATTTTGTCAATTTGTATGTTGTACCCGATCTTGAAGAGTGGATATTTCATGATGTATTCGTCATATGTGTACTCTTGTCTTGGATCATTTGGCATTCAAGATGGGAGTAGAATACCTAACTTGGATTTAGATTCAAAATGTATGGTGGTGGAATCAAATATTGATTATGCTTATCGTTGATGAAAGTGGTGATGAGTACTAGTGACAAGGTTGTTAGATTCTCTTAGGCGGAGGGAGATGATACTCTTGCTTCACAATTCTCTCAAAAAGAGGGAGGTGACCTTGTTGAGGTTGTTTCTTTAGTTTCTAAATGTTTTGAGGTGCATACAAGGGATTGTCATGCTCATTGTGGATCACAATCCTTTGTGGATTGTGATTCCTTTTACTATGAGCTTGATATTTCAAGATTGGTGAGTTGATATGTATTCAAATTTATCTTGATCTTTTCATAGATTTATTCAACATTTCCTAGTCTTGTTGGTGATGTGATTGTATTTATAGGATTTCTCATAATAATAATAATAATAATCAAATGAGGTGTGAACGAGTGGGGCTCAGACATGTCGTCTGGTTGCCACTTCATAATGCATTCAAATCCCATCAAGGTGCAACCAGGTAAAGTTTAATGTGATCAACCAATAGGTGGAGGGACATAACAAGGAGGACTACAAACTCCTTCCCAAAAAATATTTAAATGATGGTTTCTAATGGAGTTTCATGGCTTTGGTACAATGAGGAGACTGATGGTTTTTTATCGAACTGCGCTTCTTGAGGTGGTGGAGTACATGGGAGGAACACAATGATGATAATTCGAAGAGGAGGAGCCAATAAGGTTTAAGTATGATGATTATATTCATTGGGATGAGGATCCTTTCATATAATGACATAAGTGAAGCTCTCGTCTGGCTTAGTTTTCTTTTGAACAAATGGAGAAACTAGTGTCGGGTGAGGAGCTGGGTAGCTTGGGATTTCCTCATGTCCTTGGCTCCAAGTAACCCATTATAATGTCTTTTGTTGTGGTGGTGGTTGCTCTGGGGTGTTTTCTTGGTTTGGAGTGGGGGGGATGGTTTGCCTCTAGACTCTATTAAATTTATGTTGATTAAGGCATGGTGGCAGTTAAGGGAGTCATCTACCTCCATTGGGCTCTCTCCCCCTAGTATTTTCTCCATCTGTTTTGTGGTATTTTTTATAGAGTTATATTTCTTTGTTTTGAGTGATTCATCTATGGGTAGGATGGTTCATATCTCAGGTTGGGGTGGGAGTTCCTGTAAAAGGAAGGTCGGGGCAGTTTTTGGGCAGGACCTGACCTCGAGGAATCCTTCTCATTCATCTAAAGCAGCAGGAAAAACTTGGGAAGCTGAGAAACTCTTCAAGAGGAAAGTTTCAACAGTGGCCAAATAAGAAGTTGAGCAGGTGGAGAATTTTGTCAAGGCCAAATGATAGACCTTCTCTGAAGTTCAAATCATACAGGAGGTCAGTGGATGGGTGAAAAACCGTGTCTATTCACAGACTCGAGACACCGGGTTTATTAAGATACTAGATACCTACGGGATGGTCAAAATTTTAATTGTCAAAGCCTTGGAGAATAAAAAGGAATAAGATCAAGACATCCTTCATACAAATCAAGTTTTTTTAGTGAAAATTTGAGGCTATGTGCAAAGTGGTTTTCGAGATTGGAATATCGGTCTCAGAGGTTGGGGAGGAAGTATTAATTTATAAGCAACAGAAGAGATCCTCTAGTTTATAGGGAACTCAAACCAGTCCAATTTTTGGCACTATTTTTTATAAAATATTTGATAAGAATGTTATAAAAAAATGTGTTGATGCTCTGTTGGTAGGAGCTCTGGTTTCCCTTGAGGTAGGCCCCTACTAGAGGTTGTCGTAACTTTTTCCTATATATAATATGAAGTAATAGAGATGTTTCTAGTTTAAATAATAATAATAATCTAATTTTTAAGGTCACAGCAGAGTTAGACACCAAATTGGTGTATAAGAACCCCTTGTTTGTGGAACAAGGGGACCCCTCCATGTAGCAATTTGATTGCTAAATTCTATGGAGGTGT
>ML780879.1:64284-75752 GCA_009831015.1 Picea engelmannii | reverse complement strand
ATATAGCAAAAATCATATCGTTATCCATCAAACAAACTTGGGTCCATTACCCAAACCTGGGTTCTCCAACTTCACATGGTCATAACTCTCTAACCGTGAGGAGTTATGTGACGTTCTACATACCACCAGAAATGGCATGACAAACACTATCCATATAGGATAGTTTCCCTAAAAAGTTCATTTTCCTTCATCTCATTACTCCACAATTAATCATGGGTTCTCTTACTTCACAAAGCATCTTCCCATGAGGGCTTTCACCATAAGGGGACCACTTTGGATTTCATCCATATTTACTTCTTATCAACCATGACAAAACAATAATGAGTCATATTTACATCAAACAATATTGGGTCCATTACCCAAACCTTTTTTCTACGTGGCTTTCTTCAAGGGTTGACATCAATGACAACCAACCTTAATCAATAATCTCCCCCTTTGGCATTGATGGCAACACTCTGATGCAATATTGAAATCATATCACTCATGCTCCCCCTGGAACCATGCCTCTGTCCTCTGCATCTGATAAATCTGCCTCTGTCCTCTACATATGATAAATTTTCTCCTGCTAGAACCATGCCTCTGTCATCTGCATCTGATAAATCTCTCCCTCTTTGTCATCAATGGCAAAGGTATCTTTCCATCCAGGGTTGCTCCCCCTAACTGAATTGTCCTCTTATGGTGCTTCCTCGTGTACATCTAAGACATATAAGATAAGCATTCAAAAAGCATTCATTTTGGAGTAGAAATAACTCCAAGTCTTTGGCGAAGATATTCAAAGGCTTCCCATGGAAGTGGTTTTGTAAAGATGTATGCCACTTGTTCTTTTGTACCAACATACTCAACTCTGATGTTCTTTTCTGCATATTGTTCCCGTAGAAAGTGATACATGATTGGAATGTGCTTCATCTTGGAGTGCATCACTGGGTTTTTTGAGATACTGATGGCTCTTGTATTATCAAAATATATTGGAATGGGTTCATCATACTCAACCTGTATATTTGTCAAAGTTTGTTTCATCCAAAGAACTTGTGTACAACATGTTGTTTCTGCAATATACTATGTCTCTGTTGTAGATAGAGATATTGATGATTGTTTATTTCTTAGCCATGATACCAAGCACTCACCTAAGTAGAACGTTGCTCCACTGGTGCTTCGTCGGTCATCAATATAACCTACCCAATCTACATCTGTGTAGCCAATTAGTGATAGATCCTTTATTTTTGGATACCATAGCCCAAACTCTTTTGTTCCTTTGAGATATCTGAAAATCCTCTTCACTACTAATACATGTGATTCCTTTGGTGTTGCTTGAAATCGTGCCACCTGTCCAACTGCCTGCATTACATCTGGTCTGGATGCTATCACATACAATAGGTTGCCAATCATTGACCTATATTGTCTTTGATCTGTAGACTTTGAATCATCATCTTTGTTCAACTTGCAACTGCTTTGCATGGGAGTGATAACTAGTTTGCAATCTTCCATTCCGAACCTCTTTAGCATTTCTCTGATATACTTGGTTTGAGAAATAAAAATTCCTTGGTTGCTTTGACGTATCTAAAGTCCCAAAAAGAATGATAGTTCTCCAAGTAGCGACATTTCAAATTCTTTCTGTATATCTTTTGCAAATTTCTGGCTTAACCTGTCATCATCACTACCAAAAATAATATCATCAACATAAACTTCAATTAATAAAATATTACCTTGATGTAGAGGTTGTTGTCTTCACTTCCTTTTTTGAACCCTGCATGTTGCAGATACTTATCCAGTCTGGAGTACGATGCGCTAAGATTATGTTTTAGACCATACAAGGCCGTGTTTAATTTACACACATAATCCATGTTCTCTGACAACTGAAATCCTTCTGGTTGTTCAATGTAGACTTCTTCTTCAAGTTTCAAAAAGATGATTTTATGTCCATCTGATATATTTTAACATTTTTGGAGCCTGCATAAGCTAAAAGCAAACGGATTGCTTCCATTCTGGCAACTGGGAAAAATGTCTCTTCAAAGTCGATTCCTTCAATCTGGGCATATCCTTTACATACCAATCTAGATTTGTTCCTTGTAACATGTCCATCTTCATTCAATTTATTCCTGAAAAATCCATTTTGTGTCGATCACATTCTTATTTTTTGGTCTTGGAACCAATTCCCGAGTGTCATTTTTCTCTATTTGATCCAATTCTTCATCCATGGTCTTATTCCAAAATTCATCCTTGTTGGCTTCTTCAAAACAGTTTGGTTCAATTGTAAATAAGAGTGCTAATTGTGTTTGTTCTGGTGAACAGATTCTTCTTCTAGTCTCAACTCCTGCATCTTTGTTTCCGATAATCTAAACTGAAGGATGATTTTTTTGTACTCGTTTACTGGGTGTCTTTGGAGACACTTGTTGAATTTGTTCTTTTGCTTTTGTCGGATTCTCTTCATCTTCCTCTTCTACTTCCTTTTCATCTTCTGCTTCTTCTTCTAAGGGTTGTTTCATTGATTCATTTTCTTCCTTTGATTCTAGTCTGCATGTTTCATCAATTGTTACGTTGATGTTTTCCACAACTGTATTCAATATTAGATTGTAACACTTGTATATTTTCCTTGTACTTGAGTAACCAACAAGTACTCATTTTTCCACACGAGAGTCGAACTTTTTCATTCTGCCATCTTATCTTTTGATGTAGCATTTGCTTCCAAAAACTCTGAAGTGTTTCACATTTGCTGGTCTTCCTTTCCATAGCTCGTAGGGATTTTTGTCAGTGTTGTTTCTGAGCATTACTCTGTTTTGAATGTGAACTGATGTATGCACTACCTGTGTCCAAAAAATATCTGTCAATTTGTAATCCATTAGAATTGTTTGATTCATTTCCTATGTAATTATTATCCATTACGATAATGTTCCTTTGTCTTTGAACCACTCTCTGAACCAATCTATGAATCATGCTCTTGTCCACTATCATATATCTATCCAAACCTGCTAAGTGTTCTTATGAATCCATCTTTGTCCATACTGTCTAAGACTCTACTTGCGCAACTGTCCATAATGCTAACCCATTTATCATTATGCTATCAAACTGTACTTCTGCTAACTGATTGCTCTGAATCTGTCTTCTCAAACTCTGCAAGTTTCTCGAAGGATGGTTCTTTGGTCTGTCACAACTATCGCATAGACTCCCCCTGTCTAATATTCATATTACTTTGGAGTCTCTAAGTCGGATGGCTTAGAACAATTCCTTCTCTGATGTGTATTCATCATCTTCTTCATTGGTAAATTCATCATCATCTTCATTGGTAGATTCATCATCATCTTCATGGGTAGATTCATTATCTCTCTGAGCTCTAACTTCTTTCTTTCTGTATGTGGATTCATCTTTCACTACAATGCCTGAAAGTACAATCTCTTGAACATGTTCCTTATTTACTTTCCCTTCCTTTCTTTCAGTTATTTTCCAAACCTTTTTGTATCTGACATCTTTCTTTTTCTCTGTAGAATTTTCTTTATCTTGTTTTATTGTCGATCTTGTGATCTCTGTTACCTGGTCTTTTTTCACCTGTTCTTCTTGTTTTCTTATCCATACTTTCTTATATCTGATATCAGTATTCTCTTTCATGGAAGTATCAATAATGCTTCTACAATCACTGGCTATGTGTCCATAGTTATGACATTTGTAATACTCAATGTTACATGTGGCCACATAGGCACTTCTTGCTTGAACATTTATTTTATAATCCCTGCAATCTACAACCTTATGTCCAAATTTAGTACAATAAAAACAATGATCATAAAATAAATTTGCATACCTGGGAGTGAATGATCTTCTTTGTGGTGTAGTCCTTCTAAATTTTTGTCCTGACTGATCATGATCATGATTGAAGCTTCTTTGTGGCTTGAACATGGATGGTCCCCTTGAAGATGTATATTTAATAGTTTTCTTAGATTCTGGTTGGCCATAATTCCTTCCTTTGATTACTTCTGCATAACTCTTTCTATTTTCTTCATTCTTCTTTTCTAGCAACCTAGAGTGCTTCTCTTCATTCTCTATAACTGATGTGGATGTTTCTGTCTCTTCAACGTTCATGTTGATCTTGACGATTTTACTTCTCAATGTGACAACTTCTTCTTCAAGCTTCTCAACCTGTTTTTCTTTCTTCATTATTTGAGACTTCATGACTTCTTCTGTTCTTTTCGCTTCTTCAAGCTGAATTTTTAATGTGATTATTTATTCTTCAAGTCTTTTCTCTTATTGACCAAACTCTGCCTCAAGCTAGTTTAGATCGTTAGTTCTTTCCTTAAGATGATCTATCAATATCTTCTCTCTCATTTATGCTTCTTCCTTCTGTGCTGCTATGTTGGTTTCCAAACACTGCTTTTGATATTCAAGATTTTCTTCGATCTTTCTGGCTTCTTCTAGCTGAATTATTAAGTTCGCGATGACCTATTGGGATTCTTCAAAAATGTGAACACTTTCCTTTTGTTTCATCAATTCTTTCTTGAGTGAATTGTTTTCTTCTCTTAGTTCATCTAAAGCACTAATCAATTCTTCTTCATAATTGTCTTCCTTTTCAATTATTTTTCCTGTCTCATTTCCTTCATGGCATTCTATTTCAAGATGTCCACATTTTTCACAATTAACACAAAACAACATACCTCTGGTGATTATGTACTCTTCATCTTATGAATCTTCTTGACATGGTGAACATAATTCTTCTTGATTTGTATATGCATCTTCTTTGACATTTTATGAATCTATGATGGGTGAAGAATATATGTCATGTAACTTATCCCAAAGTTCTTTTGTTGATGAACATTTACCAACCTTTTCTCTTACCGGATTAGGTAATCATTCCCAGATGAAATCCATTGCTATTTTGTTATTTTTCCTCAATTCCCTCTTGGTTGCAGTCTTTGCCCTTTTTGAACTATCATATCCTGTAACAATTGATAGCCAAATATAATGTCCATATGCCTGTAAAAATACTTTTGTCCTTATGCTCCACATCTCACACTTAAAACCATTCTGACCATTAAACATTTGTACTCCATTCTCAGGATAATCCATGATCTCCTTCCAATGGTTAAATTGTTTCCTTAAGGAACCAACTCTGAAACCAATTGTTGGATTACTGAGAGGGGGGTGAATCAGTAATAGAGAAATTTAATCATTTTTAACCATATAATCCAAGTGTTATATCAATGAAGCATTAGCATCCAATAACTGTAGAGTAAATAAGCAATGAACAAATTAACAATCATACACATACACAGTACACCAGTGTTTTACGTGGAAACCCAAATCGAGAGAAAACCACGGAACTATTTTTCTTATATGTCTTGAAGAATTACATTCATTGGAAGCACCAACTTCATTTGTTTTCCAGCTGCAACTGGAAGGAGGCTCCAACCCCCTAGTTTCTCAGGCTACAACCTGAAGGAATCTCCAACTCCCCAATTATCTAGCTACAACCAGAAAGAGGCTACAACCCCCTATGTTCTCTGGCTACAAGCAGAAGGTGGCTACAACCACCTGTCATTGCCCCGTCCAACCGCCCTGAAGTAGAAGTAGAATGATGGAACCACTGTCACACTATCACTGTGAGATATACCGCTGTAAACCTGTACCAATAAATCTGAACCATGCATCAACCTGTACCTCAACCTATAATCAACCTGTACCATAAAAGAATGCATCCAAGCATGTACCAAGTATGTACCAATCATGTGTGAACTACTCATCAACTATGACTCATCAATATGTACCAACATCATCAACTATACACCTCATGTATGTGCCAACTCATCAACTACTTGTCTCAACCATGTACTCAACATGTACCTCAACCAAAATCCCTCATCAATTTCATCATCCAAATATGATTTGTAGCTCTATAATAGACCTGGTGTATATGATCACATTACTGCAAACCTTCCTTAACTTTAAAAATAAGAGACTAGCATTTTCATCAAACTTTTCTTTAGTCTCGCATGCCTAGTTTTGGATTAGTCAATAAGCCTAACTTGAAGTAATCATAACTTTGTACATGTAATGTATAAAGATATGAAACTGATACACAATGTTCTTTAGTTTGTTTTATGCAATTTTTCCAGGTTTCACTACTTGGAACCTCTCAGAAAAGGATTTATATCAAAAATGACATACCTTGTTTAATTCTGGCTTATTCTAGAGAGAGACCTTGTAGAGAGTTCCCTGCACGAAATTTTTATTGAATTGATTTGAAACTAATACACAGTATACCAAATACTGTACCCTAAACAACACATTTGGTTTCACTGAATTTTGATATGTTATGAAGAATTTATGACGTTTTTACCTGAAACACATGTTTTTGAGTAGTTTCAAGACTAGACACAAACTCTATTTTCCACGGAGTGTAACTCCAAAAATACAATGAACCACGAGATGAATTTTTTACCACATATACTTGGATTTGTTTTCTCAATGGCACAACAATTTCACAGGATGAATCATTATAGAAAACAATTTATAGCGAAAATGGTGAGATGACCTGTAAATAACATACCTTAGAAAGCATTTCAGCCTTATTTTCTTCCCCTTCCCTCAGAATTTCAGCTTAGATATCCTTGGTTACCTCAGACACCTATACATATTCAATATTCTCAAGTTTTATTAAAATGAGAGATCGTTGCCTCTTATTTATACTCTCCATGTAGCTTCCTTAAAAACATCTTCTAGGTCACTTGGCCCACTTTCCTTATTTTAGGGTTAACCCACTTCTAATTTCTCCATTAAATTTATTATTGAAATAATTTATTTTGTATTCACTTTGAATTATAATACACGCATCACTTCACTTTATTATTTACCTTTTAAAATCTCTTAAACCACTTTGACTACTTTGACCTTTTGGGGCTTCTTGATGACATATGAGGGTCCTACAACTTCGTAAGTCCATAACTCTCAAACCGTGAGGAGTTATGTGACATTCCACATACCACCAGAAATGGAATGACATGCACTATCCATATAGAATAGTATTACCTTCAAATATAGCAAAAATCATACCATTATCCATCAAACAAACTTGGGTCCATTACCCAAACCTGGGTTCTCCAACTTCACATGGTCATAACTCTCTAACGGTGTGGAGTTATGTGGTGTTCTACATACCACCGGAAATGGCATGACAAGCACTATCTATCTAGGAAAATTTTCCTGGAAAATTCATTGTCCTTCATCTCATTATTCCACAGTTAAGCATGGGTTCTCTTACTCTGCAAAGCATCTTCCCATGAGGTATTTCACCATAAGGGGACCACTTTGGAGTTCATCCATATTTACTTCTTATCAACCATGACAAAACAATAATGAGTCATATTTACATCAAACAATCTTGGTTCCATTACCCAAACCTTTGTGCTACGGGGCTTTCTTCAAGGGTTGACATCAATGACAACCAACCTTAATCAACAAAGTCTTTTATTTTTTCTCAGGAAACCCTGGGTGAAACATCTCAAAGGTTGCATTTTTTCTTTTAACTCTTTCTAGCTACTTTTACCCTCTGGGCCTTTAGCCCCTTCTTCCCACACGGCAAGGTACAACCCTTTCTAGTGTGGCAAACCCAATGCTCGAACCAAGGTGGGGGGAGATGAGAGGAATAATGATGGAAAGTGGTAAGTATGGAGGGAATGAATGATGACCTTTCATAGACCTACCTAGTGGAAACTCATCCTAAAGGGGAATCAACTTATTAGGGCATTATGTCACCCTCCCAAGTATGAACAAGTAAAAGAGCATAATTTCCAAGAAAACGTTATGAAATGAAGGAGAATTCAGTGCAACATATTCAAGTGCTTCAATAATCAAAGTGACACATACCATGATACCCGGACTCGTTACCTCATGGAGAAAGACTTACTGCTACTTCAGGACCATGCTGGTGGGATGGATGTTGTTGTTGTTGATAGATGGGATGCACTGAAGAAAATATGGGCCCTCTGGGGCCATGCTCAAGTCATCTGGCTCTTGGCACTCAATGTCTAGAACTTGTGGGCCTCGAGACATGATCTCCTTAATTATCCCTAGGATAGGGGATAAAAAGTCTCACTCCACATAAAATGTTTTAATTTTTCTGAGACTGCACCTTAGGTTATTTTCCTTGTAATATGTAATTGTTAAAAGTGGCCATCTTCCCATTAAGATCACTGCATATGCCAAGGCACTCTCAACATCATCTCAATAAAAAAAAAATCAACCCATCACTTAACCATTTTCCTTGATAAATCTATTTCACTATATTGTTTGTTACTTTAGCTCTCTCCCACACTTTCTAATCTCCATTTCCATCAACAAGTTAAAACCTTCATCAATTTTATGTCTCCAACCTAGTCAAATCATATTGTGCAATTATCATTCCTCTCAACCCCTCACCACTCGAATGACACATAATGAACAGGAAATGAGGACAATCTTCATGTATTGTGGGGCTCACAAGAGAAAGGATCCAAAAATATGTTGAAAACCTAGTTTTTAGAAACAAACTGAGAATCAACCACCTCTAATTAATTGACATGATCTTACTCTATTTAATTGACACCATCTTCCCCTAGTATACATGTTCATGGTTTTCTTGAAAAAATCTTCAACATCTATAAAAAGAGAACAAGCAACTTAAGAAAGAGGATTTGACCTGTTTAATGTACTTACCATTTGTCAGTATGTTTTCTCTCACACTTCCTTTTACTTTGGCATAATTTAAAGTCTTTCTTCTTAATGCCTTCCCTATACATTTGCATTGTTCCAAACATTGTCTAAAAAAATTCCTCCTTGTTAATATATTCAATGCTAAAACTTGAGAGATTATAGTTTTAGCATTTTACAAAGCAAAGATCTCATGTATATCTCCAATTTCTAGGATTATAATGATTTAGATATGAGAGTCTTTACTCCTTTTAATGAAGAATCCACGATATCATATTAACAATCTCTATATGAAACTCATTACTCCTTTTAATGAAGAATCCAGGGTATGATATTAACAAATTCTATAGCGTCGATGAAATTTTGATTTCTCTTAAATAGCTATATTTGGGTTCATATGTTTTATATTGCCTTTGTTTACAGGTGATGCATTCATTATGTTCTTTCTTCTTAGTTTCAAATGATAGTGTGATTCACGAATAAATGATTCAAACCTGTACATATATGTTAATGTGAGCTTTCCCTTTCACAATGAATTGGGAAAGTTTGCTTCAAATGCCATTTAATTTCTTGCAATTTTCATTTATTTTTTTATCATATTTTCTTCTTTTCAAATTTTATGAACACTTATCTTTTCAATCCTGCAACAAAACTTCTAAGAGAATTTTCATAGAAATACTTTTGACTTATAAGTCGATGTCTTCACAACTCTTGGGAAGTGTTTAATGCACAAATTATCTACTTGAGTTATGAGTTATAAGCTTTAGGGTGTACCACCATTTAAAACCAAGGAGGATATCTCTTAGATCTCCTCACCCATTGTGTATGGGACATTCCAGATTTTGTACAACACCCTTGGTCACGGAAGCATTTCGGGAACCAAAAAGACTCCAAGAGTCGCCACCAGAACGACCCCCAGAGCCGCCAGCAGACGGGCACCCACCACCACCGGGAAGACTCCCAGCCAGTCAGTCTAGTCGCATCAGTAGAAGAAGTCTTAACCCCACAGTTAAGAGGTCTTTAGTTGATAGAGGATGCAACTGCAAGTACTTTGAAGAGAACACAGAACCAACATGTGTAAAGCACTAAAGAAAGAGAGCTTGGAATACCTAAAGGCTATCAATGTGTAGATTCAAGAAAAGAATAGAAACTTGAAGGACAAGGTACATATGTTTAATCGGAGGGACAATTTCACATGGGGTAATTGATAGAACTCCATTAGTGCATTGGTTTACTAGTGTACAAACAAAAAATACTTTGATGTACCTTTTCCCAAAAACAAATATCCAAGTGAAACTCAATCCAAGAATTGAGAATTTAAGAGGAAGCAATAAAAAAACTTCGAGTAGCTCCCAAGGTCTTCAAATGGTTGGCAGTTGAGTTGTACGGGTGGAAGGAAGAGATTAATTGAGTTGTAGGGGCGGAAGGAAGAGAAGAATTTCACGGCTACAATGATTCTCCAAAACAAATTGCACATATACTATGAAAGAAAATCCTTCCTTTCTTTCAAAATAATATAAATCACAGTTCCTATTTGCTTGAAAAAGAGAGATGTCATAAATCTATTAACCATTTAGAGAATCATAAACTTTTTTTCCAGGAGAAAATTGGCTCAATTATATTAGTCATATAATTTTTTTACATCTTTATTATTCTCAGAAACAAGGATCCATTACAATGCCTACTGCCAAACCTGATCCATGCTAAAAGCATCGAAAAGTAGAAGTACTAAAGTTCACATAATAGACCCAGTTCAATACTGACGTCTCAAGCTAGACATCATCATTCAAAAAAACTATTTCTCCCAAAAAACAATACATACAAAATACTATATGCTGAAAAAGGAAACAGTTCCACACTCAAAGGAGATAATGGATTCTAATATGTCTCTTAGGACCTTCGGTTCTGTTATCGCTCAGTTTGTAGGATAGGTCAGGTAGCTTAAGAGTAAAGGTCAAACTGGCGTAACAGGAGCTTTCTCACCCATTGTCACCTCGATGGGGAGCTCTTTCTATTGAGGTTGGCTAATCCCAAGGGAGATGTCCCTAGTAATCTGGGGTTTTGAAGGAAAAGGATCAGGGGTTAAAGGCTTCAAAGGTTAAGATAAGATTTCCCCTCACAGATTACTGCCAAGAAGATAGTCAAAGAGAAGATATTCCATTGAAAAAGGGCACCTGTTTGGGAGACAAAGCGAATAAAACTAAAACGTGCAGCAGTGGTTAGTGCTTCAAATTGTTAATGACTAACTTTCATATATACACATGAGCATAGATAAATGTAATTATTGACGAAGTCAATGATTGCAATTAAAGCTAAGACTTATGATTATTACTTCCTCAATAAATACAAATGATAGTGCATTCAATGTATAAAATTAATCCTTGATTTATCACAATGCATTAAATATCACAAATATGCTCATATACATAATGTTGCTGCGTCAAACCTGCTAAAGGATGACGTCAGCCCTAATCTAGGTTAGTTTTGGTAGGCAAGGAAGTGGACGTTTTGCAAATTAAGCCAATGAGAATAATCTACACATCAATGCCAATTGCTAGATGACCAATGTAACAACCCTAGATGAATACATGCTTAGGGATTATTAAGTAAAATTTATTAAATAATTAATTGTCCTAATATGGTTTTAATTAAACAATTATTAGTATTAATAATATTAATTGATTATTTATTTATTAATTAATTGTTTTAACTTTTGATTAATTAATTAATTATTTCATATCACACTCAATGATATTGGTAATAATTAAAGGGGGGCTTAATAATTTTAAATTGTTTAATTA
>ML780879.1:40551-51360 GCA_009831015.1 Picea engelmannii | reverse complement strand
TGGGCTAACACCCACAAGAGATGGAAAGTTCCCTCAGAAGATCATTCAAGCCATGTTTTATGAGGTGATATGGTTTTAGGGATGTCCAGTCACAGTAAGACCAAGGGCAGGTGTTGTCTGTGGGTGCCTTTGTAGGAGGCGAGTTGTACCTGTCATGGATGCATTTTTCCAAGCCCTTTATTGCCTTTATCTTTTTTATTTTATTGCTTTTCTTTCTTTTTATTTCAAGGTCTGACCAGAGGACACTGCCTTGGCTTGGTGGCCAGAGCTGACAACGTTACCCACTGGTATCTTCGCAGAAATGATAAGGTTGGCTCGTGATGAGACCCCCTTTCCCTTAGCCATGCAACCAAAGGTCACTGCCCTAGCTTGGTGACCAGATAGTGGCAATGTCATACTGTTGAATACCCATGAACATAATGGGTCGGCTCGTGATGAGACCTCCCATCCTCTTGGTTAGGTCTTGTTTCTTTTTTATTATTTTTCTTAGGGTCCCTTTAGTTTCTTATCGAGAGGCTTTTTATTGCCTTCTCGGGGATCCCTTGGGCGAAGAATCTCAAGGTTTTATTTCCTATGGCTTTTATCTTTTACCAGCTGTTTTTACCCCCTGGGCCTTTAGCCCCTTCTTCCCACAAGACAAAGTGTAACCCTAAAAGCTCATCCTAATGGTCGGACTAGGGGAATGGGATAGATGAGCGGGGTACAAGATGTAAAATGACAAAAATGGTGGGAGTGGACGATGGCTCTACAAATCCCCTTCGGTGGCTAACCAAAACCCATGAATATCAACTTGCTAAGTTACCCCATCAATCACCCCAACAATGGTCAAGTGGATTAGTGTAAGATCCAAGCAGTCATCAGAAATGAAAGGAACCTAATGCATATATAAGAGGGTCATAATGATCAAATATGACACATACCATGATACCTTGGACCAATTACCTCATAGAGCAAGAGCCCTCTCCGATGCAAGCCCAAGCCGGTGGTGATGGAAGCTACTGTTGCTGACAGGACAAATCTGGCGAAGAAGAAGAAAGATGGGTCCTCCAGGACCATGCTCAAGTCAATCCTGCTCTTGGTACTCCATGTCTAGGACCTGTGGGCCTCGAGACATGATCTCCTAGTTATCCCTAGATATCGGGGATAACAGGTTCCATTAGACCAATGAAAATAGGAAATAGTGCCCTCTGGTTCTTCAAAAACCTGTTTTGAAAGAGTGTCTGCTTCAATATTATAGCTTCTGAAGATGTGTTGAAAGCTAATAGACTGAAATCTCTTTATTAGGACTTTGATTCTAGCTTTCCATCCTTCAACTGCACACACCTGAAGTCTACCTTTGTTTGTTATCCAATCAATAACAACTCTGGAATCACCCAATACATGGATACGATGTAATGACAAGTGATCATCTAGCATGATAGTGGCCCATGCTCCCAAGAGTTATGCTCTTGTATTGGTGCCTCTACCACAATTAAAGGTCCATCTTATGACTATAGCATCCAATGTTTTTATTACACCACCTACACCACACAAGTTTCCATCTCGTTGTGGTGCTCCGTCGAACCATACTAATGCAGAATCCTTTTGATGAATGATCAAAATATTTCTCAGAAGTTTATCCTTCAAATGTGCA
Organism: Picea engelmannii; assembly: GCA_009831015.1. NCBI lineage: Eukaryota > Viridiplantae > Streptophyta > Pinopsida > Pinales > Pinaceae > Picea > Picea engelmannii. The sequence continues at coordinate 49,727 of ML780879.1, read as the reverse complement.
TTGGTTATGTTTTGTAAAGCCAAAGTCTTATAAATCACTGCCTGAATAGAAGGGGTGGAATCTTCAAAAATTTCTTTGTTTCATTCAATACAAGTGAAACAACATATATCAGTTTCTATCTGGGTAGGGACTGTCTTTTCCTCATACCAATTATTAAAGAAATCTAACAGAGTGTTACCAATCTGACATTTTTTTAAGTTCAAATCTTTGCTTACAATTTTCCAAACGGATATGGCAAAAGGACAGAGCTTAAAGAGATGTATAATATTTTATGAATCTTGTTTACAGAGGGGACAACAACCTGAACCTTCCCATCCCCTTGTCTGTAGAGAATCCCAAGTAAGGATTTTTCCTTCCATTGCCAACCAGATGAACAATTTAATCTTTAACTGGATTTTCCACTTTCAGATAGATTGTCTCCAAGTCTCCACTTTCGTCAAACATTTAGTTGAAAATATGCCCCAATAGATACTTTTTACAGAAGGAGATCTAGAATTATCCCCTCCTATCCACATTAATTCATCTTCAGAATCTGGTAAGATAGCTCCAGAATCAATAAGTGCCTGCCTGAATTGATCCCATTCAGTCGCATTTTCTCCAAAGAATCCCAAATCACCACTACTCAGCCAGTAAGAGGATAAGAACTGGAAATCTAAATGTTTCCTGGCCTGTGCAAGTGTAATTGTATTCTTTTGGTTTAAAGCAGACATAATATTACTAGAGAGGAAAGAGTTTTTTCCCAACCCCTGAATCTTATCCTTCTCTAGAACGATGAGTTGGCCCGTCCCTGGATTCCAACTTAACTAGTGAGTAATTAAGTGTACAGCTTTCAATAATCCGCTCCAAATTCTAGAAGACGCATTCTAATTGAAGGATTGAGATCTAAGAAAAATTATCACAGTCGAATGTGGGAGATACTTGTCCAAAATAACCCTGTGCCAAATTCCCTCGCACATTAGCACTCTCCAAAGCGTGTTCGTGGCCAGTGATTGACTTAATGCAAATATGTTGTGAATTCCCCAACCCCGGTATATTTTTGGAAGAGTAATCTGCTCCCAATTACACAAATGCATTTGATGAGTATCACTTTTTCTTCTCCAAAGAAAATTAAACATCAATTTTCTTGGAGTATTCAAGACCAAACAGGGAACAACAGCCAGAGACATCCAGTAGATAGGTTGACTTTCTAACACAGCTTTCAATAAGGTGAAACGTCCTCCTAAGGACAGACATCTATAACACCAATTGTTGATCCTTTTTTCCATCTTCTTTATTAACCAGCCCCAATCTTCGACGCATTTTGATCCAGTCTTAAGAAAATATCCAAGATAATTGAAACCCGAATCAAGCTTTGAGAATCTAAAAGGAAACAGAGCTTTGTAGGGCACTAAATCCTGTTCTGTCAATCTTGCTTGAAGGAGGGTAGACTGTGATCCATTAATTTTAAGCCTGATGACGAATAGAAAAATTTTAACACCTTATCAATCTTCCACCACTTCTGCATTGTAGCACTTGTCATTATGATCACATCGTCCACAAAAAGTATATGAAGAATCTTTATGGTTCTGGACACTTTAATACCAGTCAACTTACCTTCTCTTTGACTGTCTTTTAATAAAAGACTCAATCCTTCCATAACCAAAATTAAAAGTAGAGGGGATAAGGGACAACCTTGCCTTAATCCCCTACCACTTTTAAAGAACTTAGTCGCCTCTCCATTTATAAAAATTGAGAAAGAAGTGGATACCACACAACTCATTATCCAATTTGTCATGTTTATGCCCAAACCAATTTGGAGAAGAATCATTCGCAGCAAGTCCCAGTTAATGCAATCATATGCTTTATGTAAATCCAATTTTAAAACTAAAGACTTTCTTTTCTTATTTTTTATGTTGTGAATGCACTCATTGACTGTGTCGATGGCATGATCCTGTATCTGTCTACCTTGAAGAAATCCTAGTTGCTCCTCTGAAAGCGATCTGGACAAAATCAGTGTAATCCGACCAACTATAATCTTGGAAATAATTTTATAGCTAAGATTACACAAAGAGATCGATCTGTACTCTCCGAAATTTTGTGGCTTGTTTACTTTGGGAATCAAAGTAATAAAAGTCGAGTTTAATGCCCCGAGAATAAAACCTTTTATTCTAGACTCTTCAACCATTTCAAGGAGATCCTCTTCTACGAGATCAAAGAAATGACTAAAAAACTCAACAGTCTAGCCATCCGTCCCCGGACTCTTGTCCACTTTGAAATTTGATAATACCTTCTTTAATTCCTCCTTTTCGACAAGTTTGTATAAAGCCTCAACCTTTGTATCGTTCAGCATATTTGAAAACAAGGCTACCACCCTAACTTGGTCATTGGTAGAAGGAACAGTTTGTTCTTTGTAAAAACCTTTGAAATGATTCAATCCCACTTCTTTAATATCTTCCTGACCACAATGCAAATGTCCCTCTTCATCTTGTATGTCCCAAACAAACTTGTTGTTTCTCCTGAAATTCGCAAATTTATGAAAAAATTTAGTGTTTTGGTCTCCATTGTGTATCCAGATAGCACGACTTCTCTGTCACCACTGCTCCTCAATTTCATTAAGTAAATTATTTCTTTCTTGTTCCATATCTTTTAATGAAGTATCCACCATAGTATTTCGAGTACCAACCGGGAGGTTTGTAACCTAAAAGATATCTCTTTCTCCAAGCAACAGAGCCAAGAATTTTTTTAAAACTTACAGTCCTTTTGCCAAAGTTTCGTGCTAGCTTTTAAATATTTTAGTTTCCAAACAAGCCTTTTTTGTTTACCATATTCAATGAGATATTTTGGATCGTTCCAATTTTGTACCAGCAATAAGAAGCCTTGATCCTTAATCCACAGAGGGTTGAATTTGAATAGAAAAGCCTTAAAGAGGGGTGGTAAATCCAACTGAAGCAGAACCGGGGCATGGTCAGAGATGAAGGGATATTCCACCCATGCTCTGTAGATGCCAACTGTATCTAGTAAATATTTAGATAAGAAAGTTTTGTCCAGACTTTTTGCAATAAAATCCACTCATGTTCGCCCGTTGCGCCAAGTAGGAATGACTTTCCCCAGAACTATGTCAATGAGTTTGTTATTAAGAAAATAAGTATTGAAAAAACCTGCCAGAGGCCCCAGTGAGGAAGTACCGCCCCAGATTTGACCTGAAGAAAGTGTCAAGTTTAGATCCCTTGCCAGAATTAAATTTTTCAGTGTCAACAAGCCCGAATCTTCCAGTCGTTCCCAGAAAAGTTTTCACTCCACACATGGACCGTAGACATTTAGAAGTGAAATCTGCCTTTTTCTTTCTAAACAATACCCTGTCAATAAAATCCCACCACAAGTAAGAAAAGGAACCAGATCAAAGTAGTTTGGATCCCAAGAAACCAATAAACCGCTAGAAGTTCCAACCGAGTTCACCGAACAGCTTATCCAGGTTGGCCGAAGGGTGTGAAAGAAATTATGGGCTTTATCGGAATGAACCAATGTCTCCTGAAAAAAAAAATTGTTAGGTCAAGTTTTATTCAAAACACATCGAATAAAGGCCAGCTTTAGGGTGCCTCCAGTCCCGCTTAAATTGAGGGAGAGAAGTAACATTAATTTGACCATGCCAGGGCCTTCAACGCTCTAAGTGTCCCACCTTTGACAGAGGTGTGAGAATTTGTATCAAGAGAAGACTCAAGAGAATATTTTTTCCGAGCACTCCTGGTCTTTACTAGGGAATGTTCAATTCCCATGCCCCTTGACATGCGAATTATGTTCCTACCTCTACTAAAGTGGAACGTGAGCAGCTTGCCACCCCTTTTCCGGCCACAGGGTCAATGATCAACTTACCAAGATAAACTGGAAGTTGTACAGTAGCATCATTATCTCGAATGAATGGGATCAAGAAATCAAGCACAACAGAGAGAGAGGTCTCCTCATCGTTCAGTTCCCTATGGTCAGGTAGAGAGGTAGGGTGACCAATCGACAGTTGACTTGACCCCGGGCTACGAGTGGACTCAGAAGGACCGGAGGGCTCCTAAGAGGGACTCAGTTGAGTCTCCTTGACACAGGACACATCCTGACTACCAGTGTTAGTCAAAGGCTCCATCCCCGGGGAAACAGACGATGAGGTAGGTAAGGACACTCGACATCCAGAAAACTGACTGGTAGAAACAGTACCCCCCGTATCTTCTAAAGGTGGTGTAAATGAATTAGATGTAACACTCTTAAGCCAAACAGATGAGTTTAATACTTCTCGTTCCCACACAGACAGAGAACTATAAAGTGTCGAGCAATGAGATTGTAACTTCCAGTTAAAGAGGTCGAACTCTCCGAGTAGCTGGGATCGATCCGGTCCTGGTGAACAACATCGAAACCATATAAACTCGTTTCCATGGAGGAATCAGGTGTGCCATATAAAAGGAGGTCAGGACCTTCCTGTTCACTATCTCCTTCACCAGAACCTTTACAATCTCGTCTTGAATAAGAAGTACTTCGACAGAAACCACTCCTGAACAAAATGCCTAGGTAGTCAAGCCTCTGTAGGAAACATTTACCTCTCCAATCAATCTCTAAGGACGTCGGCAAACCAAGTTGCATGCCCATTTCGACCAGGACCCTACCAACCTTCCTAGTTGTCGTCGAGAGATTTTCTTTGGCAATCATAATGAACTTGCCAAGAGAATCTCCAATGGCCACCAGCGCCCCTTCATTCCAAAAATATAAGGGTAGCCCCGGAAGAAGTACCCAAAAATGTCTAAAGGAGAAGTATTTTGTAACCGGATCGAATGCAACCCACCACCTCTTTAGCATGAGGCTACTTCCTCCATTAACCCAATTATTTTCAAGTAGTAAAGCTACATCTTCTGGAGTGTTACACAAGAAACCCATCCAACCTTTTGTTAGATATTATACATATGGTACATAACCTAAGAAGGGTGTCCAAACTTGCTCCAACCAAACAGATAATTTTTCCATGCATAAATTTCCATAAGCGAATCTCCCCACTAAGCCGCAAAGTGCCAGCCTGCAAGTATCATCCAAATCAATATCTGAGCCTAAGACCATCCTCTTGACCACCTTGTTTGCATCCCACTGTCTGCGACTCTTTCGAGAAGAAGGAGGAATAGGTGCCTTGCTTCGAGAACCTGTAAAATCAACCCCTCTATCAACAACATGTGGACTGCTCCCCAAACACTGTTTCTGCACCCCCTGAAATGAATCCTCCAGAGCAGGTAGGAAAGTATCAAAGGAGGGTGTTAAACCATGGCCTTTGCTAAGTCGTTGAGCTTGTGAAACAGAAGGCCCAGAACTTGAAAGAAAGCCAAGTGAATGCACCCCTGTAGTAGTGCGGTTCAAGTTAATGTTTGCCTCCTGCCAAAGTCCTTCTACTAACTCATTCATTCACTTGCTAACCTCCACATTTATGTTAGCCAACCTATTAAGGGCCATTGGGCCACCACATGGAGTGCACTTATACAAAAACTCAAAAATCAAGGGTTGTAAACTATCCAAAGTCCAAGGTAAGAGGGTTAATAAATAATATGTTGACCAGGATTAAAGGAAACAGCCCACCTGTGTTCCACTTTCTAATCCCAAAGTACGAGAAATGAAGAGCTCCACGATCCAGGAGAAAATGATACAGTTTCCAAGAATAGAAAGGGAAAATGACAAGGAAACCGTAATAACTGTAATAAATACCTCCACCCACCTAAGGTCCACTAAAACTAGCAGTACACTGCACAATAGCACTTAGGGATGGAAAAAAAACGCTAAAAACCTAGCCATCGAAAACTAGAAAAGGTGAAGAAAAACTATCGGAACCCACCATCTCCTTGGCTAGACAACGAAGGTATCAGGCCATCGACCATGGCAACCTACTGTTGAAATTCCGCCAAAAAATTTGAAATTCGTGAAGGCTCCCCCATGGTTCGTCGTTGTCTCTCCATTTCCCTCTCTCAATTTTCTCATAATAATGCTCAGAGAATCATAAACTTGAGCTTTACAATGACACTTCTTTGCATTACGACATAATGTGGGCACGCACTAAAAAATCCAAGAGCATAACCATAGCACTCGTTCCAATGATGTGATCCCCACAATGCATAATACTTGATGAATCCCGAAATATATGTAATTTAAACTCTTTGGTGATCAATATTGACTTTATCAACCATCTATGTATTGAACATGTATCATGAGATCACTTTTTATTGGATAAAAAGGATTGTGCTACTTTTGTCTCAATATGAGCTTTGTGTTTTCAAAGAAAAACTCGTGCAAGATGAGAAGATCAATAATAAATATATGATTTTCAAAGTTTCAAACCAATTTCAAGATTTTTTGTGTTAAATCGACCATATGGTGATTCTTCCAAAGGTTAATACTCAATGTCATAAGGTGACGAAATTGATGGGTCAACACCAATTAATAAGATTTTAAAGTTACTTAAAAGATTGAAGTTATTAATTTTCGAAATGCCCAAAAACCTTATCAATGGATCCCACACCCTCTCTCGTCTCCATGTGAGCATCGTTGATTAAGCACTAAGTGAACCATAAAGGGGTCTCACATGTTACTTGCCCATGGGGTCGACCTCTAATCTAGGAGTATATCAATGACCACCCACCTCTTCCACTGACTGATCACGGTTCCCCATTTTGGCCTTTTTTGTTAAATGATTTTTGGGTCCTAAACTTACGAGGCTATTTTGAGGCCCTAAATGACATTTTTTGGCCATTTAGGGGCCTGGGTTGCTATGGCATATCCAAACTCTGCCAATAATTGTACTTCTTGATTAGATCTTTCCAACAAGCTATTAAACACTCCAAACAGATATTGTATGCAAAAGTTATGCCCCGGAGAAGTTGACACATCAACCAACCACCTCGAGGCCCACAAACCTTTTGGCACTTCACCTCCTAGGGTTAGGGTTTTGGATTTTTAGGGTTCTTTCTTTATGTTAAAAGACTATTCTTGTGGCCCATTGTATTATATTTTGTGAATGAACGTCGTTGACATATCTTTCTCTTTAGAGATAAGCTACCACTATTCTAGCGAGATTGTGTTCTACAGTACTCTACTATTTTATTCATTAATAGAAGTTGGGTTTCACTGTATTGTTGTACACTCTACTATATTTATGTGTGTGTTTCATTTCATTCTCAATATAATTTAGATCAATTACTTAATACATTGAAACTATTAATTTTCAAAATGCCCAAAAACCTTATCAATGGGTCCCACACCCTCTCTCATCTACATGTGAGCATCATTGATTAAGCACTAAGTAAATCATACATGGGTCTCACATGTTACTTTCCCATGGGGTCAACCTCCTCCTTGTGACCTTTAATTATCTATCAATAACAGACCTATGCATCACTAACCCATTGCACAATTATTTATCACAATCACCAACTTACAAGGAGGAATTCATGCAAGGTGATAAGATCAATAATAACTATGGTTTCCAAAGTTTCAAACCAATTTCAAGAATTTCTATGTTAAATACACAACTTGGTGTTTCTTCCAAAGGTTAATACTCACTATTGCAAGGTGAGTATTAACTTGAAAACATTGAAGTTATTAATTTTCAAAATGCCCAAAAACCCCATCAATGGATCCCACACCCTCTCTCCTCTCCATGTGAGCATCGTTGATTAAGCACCAAGTGAACCATACATGGGTCTTGTATGTTACTTGTCCATGGGGTCGACCTCCTCCTTGTGACCTATAATTATCTATCAATAATGGACATATGCACCACTAACCCATTGCACAATTATTTATCACAATCACCAACTTACAAGTATGTCAAACCCATCAGTGGAGAACATGAATAGCAAAATAAATGTCCTTAAGCAATTGCTTATTTTTTATGTTTTTATAATCATAATGTTAAATAAATTGATATAGAATATTCTATGCTTTAAAATAGTTGGTGGAATAAGACTATATATTCTATGTTTGTGACCTTTAGAGGTTTGTCATCCACTAAATCCAACCAAGTAATTTTTGTCAAAATTGTAGTTTGGATTTGATAAAATCATTGATTTTAATGTAAAAATAGATTCAACATCGTTAAATACTCCTATTACAACCAAATTGTGCAATGTTACAACCAAATTTTACAATATTAATATTTAATATATGCAATTCCATCTATTCAAAATAATTTTTACCAAGTCAAAAATATCGATTTTATTTTCAATTATTTTAAAATACTAGAAAAAAATAATTTTAAAACATTTTGTAGATTGAATTTTAAACCTCAAGTCTAATTCAAAATGGATTTTAAACTTTATGTTTTGTTTATGTCACTATGTTTAAAGATTGTCTAATTCTACTTATAGTGTTATAGTGGGAAATTATTACCATAAATTTTCTATTAAATTGAAATTTCAAATCTTGTCCAATGACCATCATAATCAAATCAAATCTCATGATAGAAAATAGTTGATTCCCGCTTCGAACCTTCTCCAATCACCATCGTACTCGAATCTCAAAACACATGAATCGTACTCCAATCTCGAAATAGTTTTTGATTCATTTTGGTAATCATAAAGTTAAATATTCCTATCAATCCATTCCTTACTCCAATATCTTAGTTTCATCATAAAAGATGATGTGTGAGCACCACAAAATTGAATTCTTACCGTATAAGAAGGAAGAATTCCCTGTAAGATACAGTCAGATATCCTACACACAGGTTAGGCCCACCTAACTTTGACCCTTTCCCCAGGCAATTACAGTGCGCTTTATTTTTCTCACTAATATTTTATTCGTACTAAGTAAGAGATAGTCCAGATAATTCCTTATAATAGGAGACCGAGGTTAGGCCCACTAACTTTGATCCTTTCCCAGGCAATTAGGCCACTAACTATGACCCTTTCCCAGGCAATTCCAATTCCCCTCGTTTATTTCTCACTAATATTTTATTCATACTACGTAAGAGTGAGCCAAACTCTATCCATGAGGAGCTGGACCACATGGAATTGATTCCCATGAAGAAAGCCCAGGATGCTTCTTATGGACCCAACTATAGAAAGGATAGGCAGTTGCCTGAATAGACACAAAGCAACTTTTTGAACGCTTATGAACTTGTGTAACGGTATTAAGCATATACATTTAATATACATTTCTAGGTATGGAGTGCACTGAGGATTTACCTAACT
>ML780879.1:28725-40451 GCA_009831015.1 Picea engelmannii | reverse complement strand
CTTGATGCCATCATTTGAAACCACAAAACCTAATTAAGCAACAAAGCATTATTTTAAAACTTTTTTTTTTGTTTTACTTGGAATTGATTAGCATGTAGGATATTGAGAGTTTGGCAAATATGTTGGATGTGATCATGATGCATCCGCCCCTACTCTCTCGTAGGGTTGCGCAACCTCCCAGTCTTGGATCTCCGATTCTAGAGTCGTGTGACTCTCTGAAACCTTAATGGTTTCCTTCTGTGACTAAACACAAGCCCTTTTGGCTTCTTGTTGTAGGTTTTAATGGCACCCACAACCCTCCCTTTCACTCTCCTGTGAAAGCTCAGAGTATAGGGCGTTAGCTCCTTTTTTCTAATAAGCCCCCTCTTATGTGACCTCGGCGATGACCATGCGATTGCGAGCATGGCTACAAGAGGTTTGAAGTCAAACTACTTTTGGGCTCGCAATCCTCCTCAAGCCTCCACGTGTCCTCCTAATGAAACCACGGTTCGGATTGCGGCCCACCCTCGATATTTTAAACTCCGCGCAACTCTTGTCCCCGCAATGCTACGAGTCGTCGATCTTGATGATAACGTATGAATCGATGGTTCAGATCTGCACCTTTCGAATCTACGGACTATATTTTCCCCTCCTTCAATCAACGGCTATGATCTCCTTCGCAACTCCAGACTTCGGGGTTTTGAAATCTCAAACCCAACTTTCTTTCGTACTCAAATCTTCTAAAACTCACAATCTACTGACACCTATCTTGCTCGATCAACGGTTCTGTTCCCACTTCAGATGTTTGACCTTTCAACCCAGATCAACGGTCCTATGACCCTCTTCTCGATCAATGATCAAGATCTCCTTCGGGTCTCCGGACTTCTAAGATCTCATCGCCCAGATTTTACTTCGGATCTTCACACTTCGACAATCTCAGATCTCAAACTGAAAACTCACTTCAACTTTCTCGGAGCTCACGATCTGTTGACAAGTGTCCACTTATAGATCGATGGCTCTCGGCTCTTCGGGCTTCAGGTGTTTCCACACTTCGACCTTCGCCTTCCTCTAGATCCTCCAACATGTCGACGCGTGTCCTCCTGGATCCAACAGTCCAGATTCGCTCCAGCCCTTTGGCTCTCCGCACTTCGGAAATCTCAAGGTTCAAACTCGCCTCCTCCTGGACTCATGGTATCTGACGACTCAGATTTACTTGGACGATTCGACGCTTGGAGTTTTCCCCGAAAAATCTAATGGTTCAGATCTGTTCCTGCTGATCAGGCGACTGAGATTCTATTTCGGATCTCCGGCTTTTTGGGCTCCAGAAATCTCAGTTGTCAACTCTTGTGATTTTTTTCTCTCCCCTGTGTGTGAAGCGCTAAGACTCGTGCACTTCACTCTGATCAAACGCTTGTTGATCTTTTGCACAGTGATCCAACGGCCAGTGTCGCTCCTCCTCCTCATGAGCTTCTGAGTTCTCTGTGACTTAGAAGATTTTCTAAGTGTTCAAAGGTTTCGAACCTTTGTTCCTCCTACGAGTCCAACTATCAACTGTCTCTGACACTTTATGGAAAGTGCTATCCCTTCTGAGCTTCATCCTTAAAAGGATTTCGATTCCCCACGCACACCTTGTGTTCTCGAGATTTTGATAACTCAGATCGAAGGATTTCTTGAAAAGAAATTCTTCTCGCCCACCTGGCATTACTCAGGTTCAGGTTCTTTGACACTTGGTCGTTTCACTACGTTGTGCACACCTTGCACCCGGTCTAAGTTCCCTTTGTTCTCTATGAACTTCTCTGATTCACTCCGAGACTCAATCGATGTAGTCCTTGCGTTCGAGGTGCAAACTTTGCATGCAAGTGTCAGAAGAGAAACAATTGAAACTCATTTAGTTTCGCCATGAACTCATACAATCAACCTCTCAAACAATCATATATGAATGAAAATGAAAATAACCAACCACACAAAATATCACAGTCATTCAATCACATGTTAAATGAACACAGTCCAAGTATTTGAAACAATTTTGTTTGTTCTATTCATTCATGAAAACAAATTACATAATGTTTCTTCTACTCTACTCTGTTCTACTGATCCCTCTGATCTCTTACAATACTCATACATTCTGATCTATTACAATGCAACAATAAACTATCTAAGGACCAGCTCCACGAGCTCTCTCGTCCTGTCTGCAACCTATCTTATCAAACTCTTAGCGGTTACCTACTTTGTCCTATTACAATAACTAACAATTATTGCCATATAAGAGTCAACACTCAATATCTGCAATCCCTTACAGTCCTTCACGACTTTACAAACAAGCTATATTTTTAAAATGTTGTTTACAAAATATCTCAACAACCCAATTTAATTCTAAGTTAATTTCTGATTTGAAATTTTATCATTCCTGAGATGTCGTTCCTTTGCCTCCACGCTTGTGTTTTGACTTTGAAGGCAATGCTCCTGCATCATATAATCCCAATACTTACTAAAAATTATAATTCCATCAATGTATATGATGACAAAATGCCCTAGATGTGGCTAAAAAATGTCATTGACTAGCCACATTAAATTTGTAGGAGCATTGGTGAGGTCAATGTGCATGACCAATCATTCAAAAAGGCCCAATTTGGTTTTGAAGATTGTTTTCCATGTATCAACAACATTCACTTGTACATGATGGTAGTCAAACATGAGATCCATCTTGGTGAAGTAGCAGGCGCATGTTTGATGGTTGAGAAAATATTGAATGCAACGGTAATGGATATATGCTTTTAATAATAATCTTATTCAACACTCTATAATTTGTCACCAACTGTCATTCCTATAATTCCTCCTTAAGACAAAGAACGTCGGAAAACCACATGGGGAAGTGTTGGCTTTAATTCATCACGTAGTCAACAACGATTGGATCATCTTATATATTTCTACACTTTCAATAGGGGACAACCATTAAGCAAGGGCATTGGGTAATAGGGAACCTCGTAGGATGAGTAGTATTTACAAGCTTCTCTTGGTGTATGATGCAAAGGTGGAACTTGTGGAGGCCTACTTTGTGGATTGCTACAATGCCAAAGAGGGTTGGGGATCTGGTTCAGTGGGTTTTTTAATTTTTAGAACAAAATCATATTCGGATTGGGGACGAAGGAATATGGTGTGGTCTAAAACAGAGTCTTCGTGGATCATTGGCATTGGACAGTGCACCATGCAAAGGTATTACATGGAGCACTCTTATGAAATTACAATAATGGCTAGAACATTGAGGGGAAGAGGGATTGACTAAAGGAGGTGTAGTATGATTGGGGACCCCTATTATAAGGAATTTCAGTATGGATGTACGTTCAATGGCCTCTTTACTAGCGTGTGATCCATTGTAGGGCACATTGAAATGTAAAACATAAAGACAAGGTATATACTATAGGTACTTCTTGACACAATCATAGTGATAAACTAGAACTGAATTTAATCATGAGTACTTGTCTAGAATCTAAGATGGAGAGTTGGACTTGAAGTTTTAAGAATGTTTTAGTGATTACTGCAGTGTCTAATATGAAAATTGTTTGAATTATAGCCAATGTGCCTAAATTCCTTCACTATAGCCTAGTGGATAAAAAGGTTATTTGAATTATGTGCATAACCTATGATAGTCTGTGATTAGGTGGGAGTTGGTTGCCACATCATTGAACTCTATGCATAAAGAGCCTCCCTCTACAAATTGTTGCACAAAAGGTATGATAGCCCATGATTGGGTAGGATCTTGTCATTACATTGTTGAGTTTTATGCATAGACAACCTCTCTTGGTAGATTGTTGTTGGTTTTGTTCTGACCTTTTTGCAACTATTTTATCGAGATGGAAGATGGCCATAGAGATTTTATTATGTTTTAGTAGATATGCTTTGTGCTTGAAATACTTTGAGAAATATCTGATCCATGCATTGACTCGATCTCCATCAAAGGATCTACCAAATCTAGGAAGGATTAGCTTTGGATCACACTGAAGTCTAGGATTGGTCTGCATTTTTAGATTGTGTGGTGGTTACCTTCAATTCTATCAATTATCCAAGCATAGTTTGCATGACTTAGAGATGTACATATATAAATATAGGTGTTTGGTTGGTCAAATTTTCAATGTTGGTGTCTTAGGAGGCACTATAAACTTATAAAAAAGCCACTTTTAAGGAGTGGTTCTATGTTAGAGTGTGTCTATTGCTAGAGCAAATGATCTATTGCTAAAGCGTGTATACTATCGTGAGGAAATGGATCTCTAATGGAGCATGGATGCACAAGTCTTATATGGAGGAGAGTAAGCCCTCTTATTTTACTTTGCTTGCGTGGCTACAAAAAAACCAAGTACATAAGTTTTTATACCAATTCATAAATAATGTAATGCAAAAGATGGAGAAAAGTGGAGTAAGTAGAAAACTCGTACACTTCATTATATTATGCTTTCATCTTAAATAGAGTTTCCAATAAATAATTGGAGGAAATAAATATTGATTATGTATTTCATAAACTAAAATATAATATTCTTCAACTACTTAAGAAGTAAACTATAATATCCTTTAACTACTCAAAAATCAAATAAACCATAATATTCTTTAACTACTCAAAAATCAAATAAACTATAATATCCTTTAACTACTCAAAAATCAAATAAACCATAATATTCTAAGTTTCATGAACGCTTGGCCTTTCTTTCAAGATGGGCACATTCTCCAAGGGCATGTTTTCAAACTATAATATCCTTTTACTACTCACAAATAAAATAAATCATAATATTCTAAGCTTCATGAATGCTTGGCCTTTCTTTCAAGATGGGCACATTCTCCAAGGGCATGTTTTCAAACTATAATATCCTTTTACTACTCACAAATAAAATAAATCATAATATTCTAAGCTTCATGAATGTTTGGCCTTTCTTTCAAGATGGGCACATTCTCCAAGGGCATGTTTTTTCCCAAGTTGTGCATCTTATCCTAGGGTGTGCTTTCTTGTAGGTTGGGTGTATTTGTGTATGTATTCCCATTTTCTTTGTATTAATTATAGCAGAATTGAAGGTATTGAGAAAACCAATTTTATATAAAAGAAAAAATGATAGTGATGGACATTGATGCGGTTATACTAAAATCAATGAAGATGAGCTGAAAATGAGGAAGAAAACATGGAATTAACAATGTATAAAATGGTTGAAGAGTGAGATATCAAGGAAGAAAGGTGTCAAATGGATAAAAAAAACATTAAAAAGCTATGTACATGATTGTTGCATGAAAGAAAAATGGGAGAACATTTTCAAAAAGAAAATTCACCAAAAATTATATTAGATAATAATTTATTTTTACACTTCTTTATAGAATCCTTATCTATCACACATGCTATTGGATCCATTCCATACAACCAAGGCTAGGCACATCACAATCTTGGATAATCCAAATAAAACCCCACAAAACATGAAAGCTTCTATGAAGTTCTTCAATGTATTCTCTAAAACCAGGGAAAAATAAATGAGAGTAAAAACTGAAAACTGCACTGATGAAGCAAAAAACTAAGAGCCTCTCGATCGATGACTCTAAATCGAGCTCAAGATTGATACACCGGATGACTTAAAATAGATCCATATATATTGGAGGACCCTCCATTCCTCCATTCCATCTATAAAAAGTTAATCTGCCTGTAGGTTCCGACAATGCTTATTTTGATAAAATATTCACCACCTTGTTGAACTCTTTGTAGATATGTGAATAGTGAATAGAATGGAAAGTTGCGGACAGTTCCAGAATCCTACTCTTCCATCCTTCAATGGAAACTAACTGGAGATTGCCTTTTTTCTTTAGCCAATCGATGACCACTTTTGAATCTCCCATCAAATGCAGATTCATTAAATTAAGATACTTAGCTAGTGTGAGTGTTGTCCATGCCCCCAGGAGCTCGGTTTTTGTATTTGTTCCATCCCCACAATTGATTAACCATTTGAATTCAGTTGTATCTTTGCATATTATGGATCCCCATGCTCCACTATATTGACCCCCTGTTGTCGCTGCTCCATCGAAAAATACAATGGTGTTCTCCTCCACAAGAGTGATCGACCTCTGCTTGGTATTCTGAACTCTTTGAGAATCTAATGTGAATATAGGCGACCCAAGCGATTTATAAACAACAACCCAAATCGATGGAGTTTTCTCTTCGAATATCGTTTTTTTTCTTTCATTCCAAACATACTAGCACGTTTAAGCATCCAAGTTATTTGATACAGTCTTATTCCTTGTCCGTGAATCAAGACACTCCATCAATGAGTTCCCACTCCAGGTATTTTTGAATTTTAGTCTATCCAAAATCCTGGATCATACTTCCTTTGTAAAGGAGCAATTAACAAAGAGATGATCAATATCTCCATCTTCATGTTTACAAAGAAAACATACACGAAGACCCTCACATCCTTTGAATTTCAAACCATGCCAAATCAAAAGCTGCTTAGTGGAAATAATGGCTGAATAGAAATTTTTGACCGATATGATTATGGAGGAATCGCCTCCAGTCCAAATTAATTCATCCTTTTTATTTTCCAGGGAGATCTTGGCAAATTTAAGTTATTTTATGTAATGCTCCCATTCTACGGCCTGTACCCCTGTGAGTCCCATCTTAACGCTACTCAACCACTGCTCAACTTTGGTTATCGGATCACTTCCATCTGAGGCTTGTGAAAGAATTGTAATATTCTTTTGTTTTAAACATGTCATTGTCTCTGTGATCAAGAGGGAATTTTCACCTATGCTGAGAATATGGTCTCTCCCAACAGCGATAAGGTGTCCCGATCCTGGATGGCAAGGAAGCCAATGGGTAATGATGTGAACTGAGCAAATCAAACTTGACCAAATCCTTGATGTTGTGTTGTTCTTTTGATTAGCAAATCTAAACCAATTAATAATCGAAGAATTAGAGAAATATGTGTCCATCACCTCCCTGCAATAAAACCCTCCAAAGAGTGTTTGCATTTAGCGCCAAATTGAAATGTGTAAGGTTGTGAAGTCCCCAACCTCCAATTTTCTTTGGTTTGGACAACAATTCCCAATTACACAAATGGAAATGCTTCGAACCATAATGCCCACTCCATAGAAAGTGAAACATCATCTTCCTGATCTTTATTAGAAAAAATCGAGGAATAAACTCCATTGACATCCAATAGACCGCTTGTCCCTCCAAAATTGATTTAATAAGGATATATTTGTTGCCAATCGATAGCCATCTATAGCACCATAAACTGATCTTCTTTACAATCTTTGACACCAGCTAATCCCAATCACATGCCTTCTAAATCCATGTCTTAAGATGATAACCCAAATAATTAAAGCCATTAGCAAGAGCACTAAAATTGTAATGAAGAAAAGATTTGAAAGGTTCCAATTCATCCTCTGTGAGTCCTTCATAGTGAACCGTAGTCTTCGACTGATTTATAGCCAGTCTTGACGCCTTACAAAAAACAGATATAATAGTGAAAATTTCTTTCCACTCTACTAGGCAAGGCTTTGACATAATGAGTACGTCATCCACAAACAAAAGATGAAGGATATTTAATAATCTGGAGACTTTTATACGTTTTAGCTTTCCTTGACTGATGTTATCCTTAAGTAAGAGAGTGAGTCCCTCCATCACCAGAATAAAGAGAAAAGGAGATAAGGGACAACCTTGACGTAGCCCCTTCCGCTTTTGAAAAAATCAGTGGCCTCATCGTTTAAAAGGACATAAAAGGTGGCAGATGTTACACATGACATAATCCAATTTGTCATTTGTAAGTTGAAATCCCCTTTAAGTAGCATCAACCTAAGAAGAACCCAATCAATACAATTGTATGCCTTCCTAAGATCCATCTTTAGAACAAGCGCCTTCAATTTTTTCTTTCTGATGCTATGGAGGCTTTCGTGCACCGTACCAATCGCATCTTGAATTCTCCTTCCTTTTAAGAACCCCAACTGTTCTTCTAAGAGAGTTCTGGACAAATAAGGTTTCATACGATTTGCAATGATTTTTGAGATTACCTTATAGCAAAGGTTACACAAACAGATCGGATGGTAGTCTTGAAAAGTGCTCGGCTTGTTGGATTTTGGAATTAAAGTAAAAAAAGCCGAGTTTAAGCTTCCAGGGATAGATCCTAACCTTCTTGATTCTTCCACCATCTCAAGCAAATCCGACCCTACAATATCGAAGAAAAAGGTGAAAAACTCAACAGTCCAACCGTCCGGCCTTGGATTCTTATCCTTTTTAAATAGAAAGAGAATGGATTTCAATTCCTCTAAAGTAACAAGATTATACATATTACAAGACTCCTCATTGTTTACCATCAGAGGAAAGAGTTCCGTAATTTTTAATTGATCACTAGTACTCAAGGAGGGCCGCTCCTTGTAGAAATTTCTAAAATGAAGGCATGTTCCTTCCTTTAAAGCAAATTGATCTGTAATCTTTCCTCCGAAAGAATCCTTAATCTCCCAAACATGCTTTCAATCCCTGTTATGAGTGGCACATTTATGAAAAAAAATTGTATCACTGTCTCCACTAGCCATCCATATAGCTCTACTTCGCAACCTCCACTTATCTTCTATACCTTTCGGAATGGTATTTCTTTCTGATTCCATATGTCGCAAAGATGAATCTAACATCAAGTTTGTTGGATCATAAGCTAATCGAGCAATCATTTCTTTAATGTTTAACTCTAGATAATCCATCTTTTCCTTTTTGGGGGCTAATTTCTCTTTGGTCAGAACCTTAGCTTTTTTCTTTAAGAAATTAAGCTTCCAAACAATCCTACGTTGTTTGCTCGCTTCAGTCTGGAAAATAGGGTCACTCCAAAGTTTGTTGACCAACTCCACAAAGTCCTGATCTTTCAACCACTGATCATTCAGTTTAAAAGGGAATGTTTTAAAGCGCAGAGGAAGATCTAGTTGAAGAAATATTGGCGCATGATCTGATATATATGGGAGCTCCACCCATGATCTATAATGGCCAACATCAATTAACATATCTTTAGCAGCTAGAAATCTATCCAGCCTCCTTGCAATCACATCCTACCCACTGCGCCCATTTCACCAGGTAGGGATGAGCTTTGCCGGCTTCACATCAATGAGTCTGTTTGTAGAGAAAAGGTCTCTATAATATAATTCCTACATCCCTGTCCCAAAAGATCCTCCCCAAACCTCGTCCAGAGATAATACAATATTTAAGTCTCCTACAATGATAAGATTCTTGATTGCTAAAATACCATTGTCTTCAATAGACTTCTAGAACTGAAGTTGATCGAAACACGGTCCATACATATTAAGAATAACCAAGATTCTGTCATTTTTTAAACACCTACCTGTTAACAACAATCCACCAATAGTAAGGAAAGGAACAAATTCATAAATAGATGGATCCCAAGAGACTAAGATTCCCCCTGATTTGCCCAAAGAATTTACTACACTTGACACCCAAGAAGGTCGTAATCGAGTCATGAAATCCCTTGCTCTAGGAGCATCTAGTAGGGTTTATTGTAATAAAACTATATAAGGGTGATTAGTTTCCAAGAGTCTCTGAACCGAGGCCATTTTTAGGGTACCTCCAACCCCTCTGATGTTGAGGGACATTAATAACATTATTTATTCCTCACGAGGGATTTACATGCTCTAAGAGCTCCACTATCAGTGGAGCGAGTGATATCAACTTCAGTTTGTGAAAGAATTTGTGCCTTTTTTTCCGTGTACTACGGGTCTTTAAAGGAGATAATTCAATGCCAATGCCCCATGACCAGGCATAGTATTTCCCCTCCTTCCCAGACTTAACCGTTGAGGTGGAAGCTTCCACATCCCTGGATGCATCAAGAATGGCCTTTCCCATAAAAGTTGGTAGCTTAATCAATGAAGAATTGTCTCTAATAAAGGGTATTAAAGAGTCCAATACCTCTAACGGAGAAGAGTCAACTTCCTCGGCCTCTCTAAAGCTAGGTTCAACCACTGAAGCAGAGTTTGGAGGAACAAGAGAAGAGGGCCGAGGGATAGTATAATGAAGGGCATCTAAAGGCTGAGTAGGAATATGGGTATTTGAAACTGTACAATGTGGTAATAAAGACCCACCCTTCCCCACCCCAGAATCACCATCTCTAGTCCCAAGACTAACAACCGCCACCCCCACAGGACCGAAAACATCGGAGTCCTTTTTAGCCTTCAAGAAATTAGTAGAAGTAGCAGCCTGGAGCCAACTAGAATTTTCCAGTGCATCACGTTCCCACAGTGATAAAGACTTAAAAAATAATGGGCCAAAAAAATTTAGCTTACCAATCAGCGTGATAGGCTCTTCAGGCGACAAGGCAGGCTCTGAATCAAGGAAATATGGACCGCTTCCCAGAAAGTCTTCAACAATGACGTGTTCTGGTGGGTCCTCCCGAATGTCATCTTCTTTGGACTTTTCTTCAACTTTAATTCCACTGCAATCTCTTCGAAGATGTCCAGTACCCCTACACCAAATGCATCAGAATGGAATGCCCACGTAATTCATTCTCTGGATAATAAGATGACCACACCATTCAATGTCTATAGCCTTCGGGAGTCCATCATGCACATCAATACCAACTAGAATCTTACCCATCTTCCTAACAGAACTTTCAAATGTTGATGGGTCTATCAAGATAAATTTTCCTAAGGCGTTTCCAATCTCTCTTAACGCTCCTTCATTCCACAGAAACAATGGTAATCCCACCAGGAGGACCCACAGATGTCTGAACTGGAAGTATTATGTTCTAGGGTCGAACGCCACTCTCCACATTTTTAACATAATGTTAGAACCCCCATTTATCCATAAAGTAATTAACAAAAGATCAACGTCTTTCGACGATTTAACAATAATACCCAACCATCCTTTTGTAAGGCACGGGAGCTTAGGTTCATAGCCAAGGACCAGGAGCTAGTTTAACTTAATCCAATCTGCCATAGGAGCCTCTGCAAGATATGAGTAGGAGATTCTACCCACTAGTCCATAGAGGGATAGTCTACAAGTTTCTTCAAGGCCAACATCTGCACCCAAGACCATCCTCCTATTCCTCTTATTCGACTTCCACACCTTTTTACGACTATTTAGTTGTGATGTAGGATAATGGTTTCTATAGTTTTCTGAAGCAGCACCACCCTTAATACCTTGACTGATAGTCGAGGATTGTTTTCTTCTTCACTGAGGCAGATTAGACCCCCTTTCAGCCAAGAGATTAATATGGTTATGGCTAATATCAGACTGAGTTTTCAAAATATCACCAGAGAAGTGGTTATATGTGTGTTGAGGACGGTCTAAAGGCTTAAATGACTTATTTGATGATAGAAATAACTCTGCACGTGATCTCCCCAGTGAATCGACCTTGGAGTAAAGACCTTCTTGAAGCCAAACCACCTCGTCATCCACACTCATCAGTGATCTGACGTCTCCATTTAAGTCAGCTACAGTTTTTGAATCCATCATCAAACACCTATAGTTTGGCAAGAGTGTACAGTCTGAGCAAATCCTCCGAAAAGATGTCGCTTCTGACAGGAACTTTAAATAACTCCACTAAGATAAAACAAATGTTATCAAAGATGAACGTAAAGTATACCCCACTGTTAAGAACCAAATATCAATATAGCATAGAAAATTCTCAGAAAAAGTACTCAACGCCTTGAAAAAGAGATAATTTCAGATAATAAGCCTCTTCGAGGGGGCAACCTCCTTTTACCCCACTTAAATGTTCAAGTACAAGATG
>ML780879.1:15821-27304 GCA_009831015.1 Picea engelmannii | reverse complement strand
TCTTAAACTAAGCAGAAAATAGGGAGTTTCTTAAGCTGGAAAAAAACCCAGAAATTTATTTTTTGGATTGAAACCGAGTTCCCTATATATATATACCACTGTTTAACTAAGCAAAAAATAGGGAGTTTCTTAAACTAAGCAGAAAATAGGGAGTTTCTTAAGCTGGAAAAAAACCCAGAAATTTATTTTTTGGATTGAAACCGAGTTCCCTACTACATGGAAAAATATTTTGCACTTTTCATGTCATCTATATTGAAAACAGCCTAAAAACGAAACCACCCTAGAACTAGAAACAGTTCAAAAAAAAATGAATGAAAATAACCTTGAGAAACCCTAGAAATAAATTTGGAACAACCCAGAAAACCCTGAAATTTCCACTAATAAATTCTTAAAAAAAAAAAAACCCAAAAACACTAATAAGAATTATGAAATAGCTTAATATGTAGCAGGGAGGAGTCTGAGAATTGTTTCATCCTCCCATCCCTGGTTTCAGCCACCAAACCACATGTTTACTTATAACAACTTTCACCTACAAAGGACAAAAAAAAAGACATCATAAAAGAAGCATTAGATAAATACCAAAATAAAAGTTGCTTATCATTATTGTGTGAAATGTGTTTTCAACACTCAAAAATAGAAACAACTTATATATAGTTATTAATGCATTTTTTTTTATGTATGTTTATATAAGAAAACTTTGTAAACCCTAGGCGCCTACCATGATGCCATGGTTATGATCCCACCAGAAGGTTGATTATGAGATGACGAGAGAGGGCGCATTAACCTGTAAAAAAAAGAGAGAGAAATGAGGCCATGCAACCAACCCTTTCCTTTCTTCCCTCGCACATAGACAAACCTGAAAATTCAAAAGAAAACTGGCAACTCACGGATGGGATTCAAATCTTGCTCTTTCGGAACAGTACACGAAATTGTAAGATACCTTCAAACCCTCACCCTCCGCCAAGCTAAGTATTCCATGAGATGATGATATGAGTCAGGGCGTTGATGCAGAGGCACCGAAAAGGGGTCGATCAACCTGGTCGTGCCCTCAAGGTGTTGCCCCACGAACCTGCAAAAAAAAAAAATCACACGTGGTAGCTACCAGGGAATAATGGGAACAAGAGGAAATGAAATAAAAACTTGGGCTTTGGTCAAACAAGTCCATATCCAAGTTAATCCAACCTACTTGAAATTCCATCGAGCATATAAGCCACATACAAACTACCAACCAAGAGATAAGTCACAATAAGTGTGCCACAAAGCACCCGAGATCAAGAGCTAAGGCATCGAAGATACTCACACCAACTGTGACGGAGAATCCCGTGAGCCAAAACAATGCACTACGAGTCAATCCACAGGCCGAATCCACATGTCGCACACACATAAATTCATCAAAACCCAGAGCTGAGCGCCAAGCTTCATACCCTACACGCCTGTTCGCCACGAGGAGGCAACCCGTTTGCCTTATGGCCAAGCCCAAGCGCCTTCAGGAGAGCCCTTTTACCAACATGCCAAAAGCCCCCAACTGAAAAAAAAACCATTGCTATAGTCCAGGCCTTCCCTTCTGAAGGACTGTCCAGAATGGGATTCGAACCCATGCCCTTTCCTTTTGGACCAATACCTGAAACTGGCGTGTTATACCAACTCGGCCTCTTGAGGTTATTCATGTGCGAGACGTAGTGCAGAGCAAATGGGTCCGTGGGCTCTTCCCTTTTCCCTTGTGTTGGTGTTGTCGACTATTGCATTCAGACTAGCATTAAACCATGAAGGAGGAGCCATGAGAGAGAGACCACCGGCGGATGCAGGAGTAAATTTGAGGTTTGGGTCTGATTTGGGTTTGTGTAGTCATTTTTTTATTATTATTTTATTTTACTATCATTTAATTTTAATTTATCTTGGGCAGGTGATCCGAAATCGAATTCAGAAGGCTGTCAGGGCATGAAAAATGCTCAAAAATGAAAGTATTCAGAATCCAACGAAACCAACACCATTGCGTCCGTCTCGTCTTCCTGATTCCGATGGTATAATTTTTATGTCAAACGGAGTCCGTATGAAGAAGATATCGCATTCTGTCCGCCGAGCCAAACAAGCAAAATTTTGGGATGCTGACTGTACCTGTCCGTACAGGGACGTGACACGTCCGTACAAGTGACACGTGGCAGCATCAGGGGACGGCACATGTCAAGTCCGTACGACGACACGTGGCAGGTTCCGTACAGGACACGTGGCAGCACCAGAAGGCGACACGTGTCAGGCCGATTTGGCATTTTCGGTGCGCAGTTGGACCAATCCCGAAGTGACACGTGTCACCGTTGAAAGGGTGACACGTGGTAGGGTGACATCAGCAGCTGACATGGCAGGTTTATGTGGCAGATGACGTGGCGTACAGTGGATGACGTGGTAGGTGACAGGGCGATGACGCGTGGCAGTACGGCGGATGATGTGAACCAATCGGATGTCGACACGTGGCAGTTTTATGGGCAAATGATTGGGTGCCACGTGGCCCAATCACGGGCTGCCACGTGGCACCCCGGGTTTAGCCAATGAGGGCTAGTTCAAAAGTTTTTGAGGCCCGGGGGATCGAACCCGGGACCTCCTCCCTCCGGCTACGCTTTAACACCGACCGATTAACCGTTACACCGCATGTTTGGACTTGTTATATGTGCGAGCCATTGAGTATTTAAGCTTATGTTATAATATATTTTACAGGGGGTCACGCCGGGGCATGGCCCCGACCCCGGTGTCATTATATTTACATATGTGCGATCATGTGACCGGTGAAATTGGCGGGCGCGGTTACATGTTTGGAGCGGTTAAGTTTACGGTTGGCGGGTTAATTAAACGGTTGGTACAATGTGTTAAAAGCCACGGTTTTATACCATGTTCCATGCGACCAAGTGTTAGAGCGCGGTTAGGGCCAGCGCTAGCCCTTTAGGCTAGCGCTTGGCCATATGAACCTTCATGTGACCTGAAAAAGGAGCGCGCGTGCCGTTGGAGGGGGCTATAAGCCCGTTTATAACTAATATATGGTTTTGAAATGGGTTTTTCAACCAACTTTGGTTATTTCCATGTAATTAAACCAATTTTTAATGTAATTGGGAGTTATTGGGCTTTTTTAGAGCCTAATTCTTGGGAGGAAGTTGGAGATTGACAACCAACTTTCCCACTATTTAACCAAGGCCATGTTGAGGCCATTTGGTCAGCTTTTGGAAGCCTTTGGAAGCTTTTGGATGGTTTTGGAGAGCAGAGATGCTGAGGCAAAGCCAGGTCTAAGCCAGTTTGAGGCAGGGGAGCTGTTGAGGTAGAGATGTTGTCGGACGATTTCTGAGAGCTCGGGACATCCGATTCAGGTGCCGTAAGTTGTGCAAGATTCTAGAGATCATGGCGAACATGACCAGATCAGTCTAGAAGTCAATCGGCATTGTAAAGATGTACTAATAATCTTTTGAAAAGAAATCAAGAAGCCTCCCTCACAGAGAAAAGGCTCGGAAACGTAGGCAAAGTTGCCGAACTCCGTTATCAAACTTGTGCATTATGTTTTGATGTTTTTCATTGCATTTCAGATCTGAAAATATGTTAATGGTTGTATAATTCATTTCTTTTCTCGCTCTTTCATTAAGTTTCCCAATGGTCAATTAATGCATGTGAATAAAACTCAACCATAGTCATTTCGAAAAATCTTGATGGATCAAGTGGTATCAGAGCTAGTTGACGTTTGGAATTGAGTTTGCATGTTAGCCAGGGAAGAACACATCTCAAGGAGGAAAATGGCATCTACAGGAGGACTTTCTCAAGACGAGAAGGAGTTCAGAGATAAGGTGTTTGCCATGGCCGAGATGGTGAAGGTGTTGTATGAAGACTACTTGGAACGAAAGAGCACGGTTCAAGTAAAAGCTTCAAAGAACAACAAAGGAAAAGACGCATTGAAGGAAGTGCCTTCTACATCTGTTTCAGACAACATATCTGAGGTATGCAGTGAAGGTTATTCATCAAATTTTCCTCATACTCATCAAGTTGGTTTTGGTGAATTCGAAAAACACACAAAAGGTGTAGGTTTGAGAATATTAACCAAGATGGGTTATGAAAAAGGAAAGGGCCTTGGACGTCAAGGTCAAGGCATTGTAAATCCCATTGAGTTTGAGGAAAGGCCTCAATACTTAGGATTGGGATATGACAGAGGGGACCTTGGAGAGTCTTCCAAGATGGGTTCCAAAACTTCGGAGGCAAGTAAAGCTTCAAATGGCCAACTTAAGACATTGCAGGAACACTTTACAAAAGGAAATGGCGCACCACTTCAGGACTATGGTAGTGAATGCAAGTCGTCTCCAAAGAAAGGTGAAGATCAGCATGGAAGGTATAATGGTCATGTTTTTATTAATTCTCCTTTTGATTATAATAAGAATAATCAAGTAAACCGGAACTTGTGGAAACTTTATCCATGTGCTTATTGTTTTTCACCTAAGCATTGTGTTGCCAAGTGTTGGAAGAGACAAACTTTGCACAGGAAACCTATGTCGTCCAAGAAGGAAACGCAACGTAAAGGCTCAAGTCCACAATGGAAGAAGGAGAAGGTTAAGCAGGTCTGGATGCCGAAGACTCGTTGTACGTTTTGCAGCAAGAGTGGACATCAAGAGGCTAGTTGTTGGAAGCTTAATCCGGAGCTTCGTCCAAAGAAGGGCAAAAGGATTTTGCATGCACCCACGAAGGAGGACGGATTACCAGCGAAGCAAGAAGAACACCGTGAAGGAAAGAAAGCAGTCACTTGGTTCTGCCAGAAGTGGATGTCTCAACTTCATTGCGTTTTGCTTCCCTTGATGTAATCATCTTTCAGAGACAAAGAGCAAGTCGGGTGGCCTATCCCGAGCTTGTCGAGTGGTCAGTAACCTTTTGGGGACCAAAAGGTCTTATTGTTGGGAGGTGTGATCCGAAATCGAATTCAGAAGGCTGTCAGGGCATGAAAAATGCTCAAAAATGAAAGTATTCAGAATCCGATGAAACCAACACCATTGCGTCCGTCTCGTCTTCCTGATTCCGGTGGTATAATTTTTATGTCAAACGGAGTCCGTATGAAGAAGATATCGCATTCTGTCCGCCGAGCCAAATAGGCAAAATTTTGGGATGCTGACTATACCTGTCCGTACAGGACACGTGTCAGTCCGTACAGGGACGTGACACGTCCGTAAAAGTGACACATGGCAGCATCAGGGGACGGCATGTGTCAAGTCCGTACGACGACACGTGGCAGGTTCCGTACAGGACACGTGGCAGCACCAGAAGGCGACACGTGTCAGGCTGATTTGGCATTTTCGGCGTGTAGTTGGACCAATCCCGAAGTGACACGTGTCACCGCTGAAAGGGTGACACGTGGTAGGGTGACGTCAGCAGCTGACGTGGCAGGTTTACGTGGCAGATGACGTGGCATACGGCAGATGACGTGGCAGGTGACAGGGCGATGACGCGTGGCAGTACGGCGGATGACGTGAACCAATCGGATGTCGACACGTGGCAGTTTTATGGGCAAATGATTGGGTGCCACGTGGCCCAATCACGGGCTGCCACATGGCACCCCGGGTTTAGCCAATGAGGGCTAGTTCAAAAGTTTTTGAGGCCCGGGGGATCGAACCCGGGACCTCCTCCCTCCGGCTACGCTTTAACACCGACCGATTAACCGTTACACCACATGTTTGGACTTGTTATATGTGCGAGCCATTGAGTATTTAAGCTTATGTTATAATATATTTTACGGGGGGTCGGGCCGGGGCATGGCCCCGACCCCGGTGTCATTATATTTACATATGCGCGGTCATGTGACCGGTGAAATTGGCGGTTGCGGTTACATGTTTGGAGCGGTTAAGTTTACGGTTGGCGGGTTAATTAAATGGTTGGTACAATGTGTTAAAAGCCACAGTTTTATACCATGTTCCATGCGACCAAGTGTTAGAGCGCGGTTAGGGCCAGCGCTAGCCCTTTAGGCTAGCGCTTGGCCATATGAACCTTCATGTGACCTGAAAAAGGAGCGCGCGTGTCGTTGGAGGGGGCTATAAGCCCGTTTATAACTAATATATGGTTTTGAAATGGGTTTTTCAACCAACTTTGGTTATTTCCATGTAATTAAACCAATTTTTAATGTAATTGGGAGTTATTGGGCTTTTTTAGAGCCTAATTCTTGGGAGGAAGTTGGAGATTGACAACCAACTTTCCCACTATTTAACCAAGGCCATGTTGAGGCCATTTGGTCAGCTTTTGGAAGCCTTTGGAAGATTTTGGATGGTTTTGGAGAGCAGAGATGCTGAGGCAAAGCCAGGTCTAAGCCAGTTTGAGGCAGGGGAGCTGTTGAGGTAGAGATGCTGTCGGACGATTTCTGAGAGCTCGGGACATCCGATTCAGGTGTCGTAAGTTGTGCAAGATTCTAGAGATCATGGCGAACATGACCAGATCAGTCTAGAAGCCAATCGGCATTGTAAAGATGTACTAATAAGATTTTGAAAAGAAATCAAGAAGCCTCCCTCACAGAGAAAAGGCTCGGAGACGTAGGCAAAGTTGCCGAACTCCGTTATCAAACTTGTGCATTATGATTTGATGTTTTTCATTGTTTTTCAAATCTGAAAATATGTTAATGGCTGTATAATTCATTTCTTTTCTCGCTCTTTCATTAAGTTTCCCAATGGTCAATTAATGCATGCGAATAAAACTCAACCATAGTCATTTTGAAAAATCCTGATGGATCAGCAGGCGGGAAATGGGGGAGGCGGGCATGTGGGCCTCATGCACCCACAATGCCCGACTTCAATTGAAAATTTTTAATTATTTTTAATTTCTTTTAAATTTCTTTTATTTAATTTTTTTTTTTATTAATTCTTTTAAATTAGGTTTAAAAAAATATATCTTTAATTGTTTAAAATTTGTTTAAATAATAATAATAATAATAATAATAAATAAATAAAGTTATTAAAAAAAAAATTATTTTTGGGTTCATGGGTTTTGAACCCACAACCACCACCAAGCCCAAGCACCTTGACAAAGCACCTTAACACCAACGCTCCATGTATACGCCTTTACAAAATAAATTAATTATCAATAGTAATAAAGTATTATCCTAAAGTATAATCTCCAATTATCCAGGTTAACCAAGCACTGAGTTCCATGCCCACAACCATCGAGCCAAGTGCCAAGCTCTTTCCATTCCATTCCATAAGCCAAAGCCAAGCACCAAGCCCGCAAGGGAGCATAATGTGCACAACGTATTAACATTATAAAATTTTAATGTTAATAATGGGTTTGAAACCTATGTTATTAATCATGTATATATCCCTATGATTAATGAATGTAATAGTGTAACTTTATAATTTATAAAGGTGAAAAGTCTTGTAGAGTAGCGGGAATTTGATGCATGTTATGGGAAATGGTCAGGGTAGAATAGGGGTATAATAGAAAGCACCATATAAGGGATCTGATGCACTGTGGCGAGTGTGGTACAGTGCTAGCGTAACTACCAGGCAAGAGGGTCAATAGTTTTCTTAGGCGAAGACATCAAGCTTAAACGCTTTAACCATAACCTAGCCACTTCCCCTAAAGAGAGTAATGTTTGTTTATAGACAAGTAAAAAAAAAACTTACGCCTAACCCTGTTTTCTAGTTTAAAGTTGCGCAAATATGAATTGTCCTAGACTCACCCTGACAAACTTTTGGTCGATGCAGATTCAATTATACAGGATGGCCAGGACTCGAGGAAATCGAGGCAGAGGGGCGTCGTCGTAGGGACCGCCAACACCGCCACCACGATCGCCTGAATTAGCTCTCATTCTCCACTCTTTGGAGGCCATAAATGAAACTTTAAAGGGGCGTCAACCAGCAGGGATCGAAGTGGAGCCCCCACCATCTGGAACGAGTAATCCTGAAGCGCCAAGGGATTCGGGGGGAGGAGCTCCACCCGAAGACATCACTAGAGAACTGCAGAAGATCAAACTTCCAGAGTTTGTCGAGGATCATGCCAGTGAACGTGCAAAATCATGGTTGGAAGGGATGACACAATGTTTCGCCTTAAGAGACTATGCTTCCACATCAAAGGCGAAAATAGCAATATTTCAATTAAGGGACAGTGCCCTGAATTGGTGGGGAAACTTGGAGAGGAAGTTGCACCTTACCCCGGACATCGTCTCTTGGGAAATTTTTGAGGAGAGGTTCCGAAGGAAATATCTACCAGCTTACTATGAGGAACAATAGGTGGGAGCATTTCATGCTCTAGTACAGGGAAACAGGACCGTAGAAGAATACGAGATCAGGTTATGGAATTGGTCAAATATGTTTCATACATGGATAATGATCAACGACAGGCATAACGCTTTTTCTATGGGTTAAACCCTAAGATAAGGTCCATGGTGCGGATGTGGAAACCATCTTCAGTAGCAGAAGAAGTCGAAAATGCACGTTATGCTGAGGAACACATGGACCTAAATGGAGGTATGATATCGACCTTTCCACATCATCCTGGATTCGTGGGGAAGGCCCCTAGGACATTTTCCAGGGGGAGGGGCTCAAGGCCACCTCCATATGGTAATAGAGTCGCACCAAGGACAGTCGCCACAGGTATTTCAATGGCAGCGAGTGCAGCATCTCGTTCATCACCAATGACATAGGCAGGTCCACAACCTTCTTAGGGAGAAGCTAGTAGGGGCAGGGGTTCTAGGGGAAGGAACTCATTTCAGAAGCAGTCACAGAGCAGTGCGTAGGTTCAATCTCGTGTTACATGTCAGGGATGTGGAGGACCCCATTACCAGCATGACTACCCAAAGTTGCAATCCAGATTTGTGCATAGAGAAGGAAAGACCCCGATGAGAAGAGCAAGTAGTAGCCACCATATTTATGTAGCGGTTAATAATCGCCAAGCATAACATCAATCCACGGTGGTGGAGTCATCAGGTACACTAAATCATATCAATGTTAATATTTTATTTGATTCTGGTGCTACATATAGTTTCATTTCACCATCTGCATTAGAAAAGAGTGGGTTGGCAGCCTA
This sequence comes from Picea engelmannii, assembly GCA_009831015.1. Lineage (NCBI taxonomy): Eukaryota > Viridiplantae > Streptophyta > Pinopsida > Pinales > Pinaceae > Picea > Picea engelmannii. Next base: position 18,286 of record ML780879.1, on the reverse strand, counting down.
CGAGCACGATGACTTTAAACAAGTCGAGATGGCTTCAGGGGAAAAACAAGTGGTAGGACCTAGCATTGATAATTGTCTAGTAGACCTGGGAGTGTGTACTACTAGGTTGAAGGTATACGTCAATGCTCTCGGGACGTATGACCTAATCATTGGAATGGATTGGTTAGAAGCTCATCGAGCTTTGGTAGATTGTTTCGCAAAAAGGGTGCTTTGTGTTGATGATGAAGGAAGACCAGTAGAGATCCACGGTGTATGAAGATGGGTGTCTCTACGCTTTATCTCAACTATGAAGGTTAAGCAGTGCATGAGGCAAAGGTGTCAACTGTATGTAGTGGAAGCAGTGAATGAAAGGAAGGGACACTCCTTGGATCAGTACCCAATATTTTCAGAGTTTAAAGATGTTTTTCCAAACGAGTTACCAGGGTTACCTCATGAGAGGGAGCTTGATTTCACTATTGAGATAAAACCTGGTGCAGAACCAATTTCCAAAACTCCGTATAGGATGACAACGCCAGAACTTTGTGAGTTGCAGATGCAGTTGAAAGAGCTACTTGACTTAGGACTAATAAGGCCTAGTGTCTCACCTTGGGGTGCACCAGTAATTTTTGTGAAGAAGAAGGATGGTTCCTTACGATAGTGTATAGATTACAGGGACTTGAACCATGCTATAGTGAAAAATATGTACCCAATGCCGTGAATAGATGACCTCTTTGATCAGATGAAAGGAGCAGTGGTATTCTTGAAAATTGATTTGCGATCAGGGTATCACCAGTTAAGGATTAAGGAAGGCGATATTCCTAAAACTACCTTTCGAACTTGGTTTGGGCATTACGAATTCGTTGTAGTACCTTTCGGATTGACCAATGCACCAGTGTTCATGAGCCTCATGAACAGTGTATTTCGGAAGTACTTAGACCGTTTTGTACAAGTCTTTCTAGATGACATCCTCATCTATTCCAAGAACGAAAGAGAACATGAGGAACACTTACGAGTGGTGTTGTCCTGCTTTAGAGAGCACAAATTGTATGGGAAGTTGTCGAAGTGTTCCTTCTTCCAGAAAAAAATTCACTATGTAGGGTATATCATTTCTGGTGAAGGAATCTCTGTGGACCCAGAAAAGGTAAAGGCCATTATGGAATGGCTAGTGCCGAAAAATGCTCATGAGGTAAGAAGCTTCATGGGACTAGCAGGTTATTATCGGAGATTTGTGGAAGGGTTCTCTAAAATAGCGAAACCCATCACCACTTTGCAGCGCAAAAGGGTCGGGTATGAATGGACAGAAGAATGTGATAGTGCATTCATCGAGCTTAAGAGGTTACTAACTAGTGCGCAAATTCTACGAGTGTCAGATATGGAAAAAGACTTCATAGTCTCAACAGATGCCTCGAAGCAAGGGTTGGGGGCCATGCTAATGCAGGATGGAGGTGTGATAGCTTATGCGTCAAGGAAGTTGAAGAACCACGAGGAACTTTACGCTACTCATGATTTAGAGTTGGCAGCGGTAATGCTAGCTTTGAAACTTTGGAGGCACTATCTTGTGGGGAAAAACTTTGAGCTCAAAACAGACCATCAAAGTTTAAAACATCTCTTCACTCAAAAGGATCTGAATGCCAGGCAAAGGTGATGGAGTGAGTTCATGAGTAAGTATGATGCCTTGAGTAGGAGACCACGAGTCTTCTCCTTGGTACCCTTAAAAGTCAATCCGAGAGAACGTGTGTTGACACAACTCCATGGAGACAGTTGGTATTTAAAGGTTACTTCAAACCTCCAGAGTAGGAGGCAGTTAGATCCAAAGTATGAAGGATATAGTCTGGATGCAGACGAAATATTAAGATATTGAGGAAGGATGTACATCCCCGAAGGTGGGGATATTCGAAGCATCATACTAAAGGAAGCCCATAGAGCACTTTATTGTGCGCATCTGGGTGTGAAGAAAATGTACGTAGACATGAGGAAGCTCTTCTTCTGGGTAGGCATGAAGCGCGATGTAGTCCATTTCGTCGCCAAATTCCTAGAGTGTCAAGAAGTGAAAGTCGACCACCATCACCCAGAAGGTCTCCTACAACCACATGATGTTCCTATGTCCAAGTGGAAAGTCATCTCTATGGATTTTGTTGTGGGGTTGCCGCTCACATCTCATAGACACAATGCCATTCTTGTGATAGTTGATAAGTTAACCAAGAGTGCTAATTTTATTCCAGTTAGAGACACTTACGATGTCACTGATGTGGCATGTGTGTTTGTAAGTGAGGTCATCCGTTTGCATGGGATACCTAAGAAGATCATTTCAGATAGGGACTCCATATTCACTTCTAGATTTTGGACAAGTTTGCAGTCAGCGTTGGGGACTCAGTTGAACTTAAGCATAGCTTATCATCCTAAAACAGATGGGCAAACTGAGAGAGTAAATCAAGTCATGGAAGACATGCTTAGGATGTATGTCATGGATAATCAAACCCATTGGG
>ML780878.1:583879-602141 GCA_009831015.1 Picea engelmannii | reverse complement strand
AAAGCTTATTTTTAATATATATAATAATATACATTTATATATATTACATATATATAAAAAAATTAAAAAATTAAAAAAAATAATAAAATATAAATTAAAAATATAAATGAAACTATGTATTAAGACTATATAAAAAAAATTATTTTAAAAAAAATTAAATCAAAACTTTAACAAAACCCCCCCTGGTCGCCATATGACAAGGGCGAAGCCCAAAGTAGGTCGCATGGAGAGCTAGGGAGGGTTGGCTTGCGGAATGAGGGAGCGGAGGAGGAGAGTTGGGGAAGCTGGGAGCGTGCGCGCAGAGGGAGGAGAGAGGGTATGGGGAACGGGTTGGGGGGAATGGAGGGTCGGGAGGAGGGAGGTAGCAGATGGGGTTCCGGGCGCGTGCAAGAGGAGCAGCGCCGAGGTAAGGAGGGAGGATATGGTGCGTTGGGGTTTTGGGGAGGGCACAGGTGGTTGCACGCGGGGGAGAGGAGGTGGAGAAATGGAGGTGAGGGCGTGCGAGTGTGAGCAGGGAAGAGGAGGAGCTCGAGGTGCGTGCAGGAGGTCGAGAGGGAGATGGGAGGTTGGGCAAGGCTGCGTGCATGCAGGTTGAAGGAGAAGCACATGCACATGGGGATGGAGGGGGATGAGGCCGAGTTGCAGAGGTGTTGAGGGGGTGGTGGTGGCGCTCGGGTTGTGGATGGGTGGCCAACCACCATAAAAAATATTAAAATTCAAAACTTTGAGGAAGTGGGTTTTTGGCAATAAAATGGACGGGAGGTTCTGAGTTCAAACCCCCTGCCCTCCATTTGAATTTCTGGGCAACTATGGGATTTTTTGGGCAAAGGAGAAGGGGGAGGACTGGGGTTCAAAGCCCAAGGCTTCCAAGTGACATGCCCAGGCCTGCAATCTTCAACAAAGAACTAATAATTTAAAAAATTAAAAGGAGTCATGGAGGCTTGGGCCTGGTGCCCAAGAGGGGTTTGAATCCCCTCTCCTTTGCATCTTTTACACACACATAACTTCCTGAACTCAACAACTAACAAATAACACTAAACCAGCAGCCAATACCACACTTGAACCAGGCAAATAAGCACCAATTTGAAGGAAAAAATACAATTTCTTCATGCAGGATCTCAACACAACCAACAAAATTTTCCTTGGTTTTTTGGAAATAGGATTGATGGGTTACCTGGTTAATTTGTTTGAAGATTGTTGCATGGAAGTTGGCTGTCCATTACAGAGTTGAAACTGCTGCCATAAAACTTCCCTCTGTTGTCATGAATTCTTCTTGCAGAGCTCCCCACTTTGGCCAAACTGTCAAAATGGCTTGAGAGAGGGGAGAGGAGGGAGTTTTGATTTTTTCCAATTTTACAAAAAGAATCATTTTTCCCATAGGAGGGAGGCTATGTGCCTTCTCCCATATTTTCCAATTTTCTGAAAAAATTTAATAAAATTTTCCAAATAATTTTTTAATATTTCTTGGAAAAATGTGCAAGTCAAAGTTTGACTTTGACTTTGACTTTGACCATGTTGTTGTTGACTTAGCCCAAAAGTGTTTCCCAGTGAGACGGAGTCGGAATCGGACGCAGGGCATGTCGTTGGAAAGGTCTTGACGAGCCTGTAAGGAATATGCCATCACCAACTTGAGATAATTCCACCTTAGCCCTCAAATTCGGCCCAGAACAGTGGTCGCTTAAAACCCCTGACTTGCTAGTGGGCCCACATGACACCCAATCTTGCGAAAGGTGCCAAATCGCCATACAATATCCAATTAAGGCAAATGAGGTACTGTCGGAAAGGTATCGACGTGTACTTCAGAGAGGTGACAATAGATTTTTGTTCTAGGGTCATTGATGACTGTCTTAGTTATTATGAAACCCTGCCATGCGAGCTGGTGGGCCTCATTTGCCCAAAATAATTGATCAACTTGTGACAGCTCTAACCAGGCCATTTGAGGTCGGAATGAGGCAAATGAGAAGCCGTTGGAAAGGTATATGAGTCTATTATAGCGTGGAATCACTGAATCTTTGATTTAGAACTCTTTACCCACCAATTTTAAACCCTGAAGCACTGCAACCAATTGGTGTATGATAGTGGTCGTGAACTTGCGAAAGCTCATTCTTACCAACCGGGGGTCAAAACCAAGCACGAGATATACCATTGGAAAGGTATCGCACTGACATACATCATGTCTAGGTTTTATTTTCCTTTTGAGACCATAATCTGAACAAAATCATACCAGGAAGTCACAACTATTGGTCTTAGCCATTCGGGTGACGTTGACTTTGCGTCCCTCGTAAGGGGTCATACGGACTCAGAATCAGGCTCATGATAGCCCGTTGAAAAGATTGTCTTGATTCCTACCACATGGCAGTGTTTAATTCCTTAAAACGTGGCCATATTTCATCTTATTCTTTTCAGAAGGACCCCGTCCCCAAGGGACCCGCCTAGTGATAGGCAAAGGGGACCAACATTGAAATTCTTGTAAAGTGTGTGTTTCGCTCATGTAACATGAACCGAACAACCTTGACATGAGGAAGAAATTTCATGGGAAGGACCACAACTCCCTGAAGGTAACCAAATGATACTCTTTCAAGGGCAGAGGCCACAGTAACTATGACCCCCGCCACTGTCTTCGATTGGAACCATAACACCAAGGGGCGTTTATGGAGAAGTAACTGTGTAAAACACCATGTTGAGCTCAAAGCAGATTTTTGGGTCAACAACTGGGACAACTCGACATAGATGAATACATCAATAAATTCCTTGAGTTGTTGAGGTATGTACCCTACATAAAAGATGAAAAAGTAAAATTCCAACGATTTATCAATGGGTTGCCTCAGACCTACCTGAACAGGATTGAGTTTGACGAGCCAAAGACCTTAGAAGACACTATCCGAAAGGCAAGGTATTGTTATGAATAGTTCGTGCATCAGACAGAACCTTGTGAGGAATGGAAGAAGAAGAATAGTTTGGGGTTCAAGAAGAAGGGGTTTAAATCCTTGATATTTAAGAACTATAGGAAGGATTCAAGGATAAGCCTTCCTACCCAAAGTGTGCACCAACAAAATTTCCCCTCCCATAGTGGAAATAAACCTTTTGGATCAGCCTTAGGAAATACTGATAACACAAAGAGAGAACCCTTGAAATGTTAGGGTTGTGGAGAAGAACATATGTTGAGGGATTGCCCACACAGACAACAGAACAATAGGAGAATCTACAACATCCAAGAAGCTTCCATAATCAATGATTTGGCTAAGAACATGCCATGGATTTATGCAAAGAACATGCCATGGATTTATGCAACTTTGGATAATAAACAAGTTGACCACCAAGCTTCAGTGGTGGAGATGGAAGGTATGGTCGCCAACCGTCTAGTTTCTATTTTAATTGATCATAGTTCTAATTTGAGTTAAATGGCCCCTCAGACTGTTGATAAGCGTAAACTACAACCAGTTAGACATGTTAAGCCATGATTGGTATAGCTAGACACTCGAACCAAAAGAAAAGTAACAAAGGTCTTACCAGCTTGCCAATTCATCATGGATGGGTTGCCCACCCAAGCAACCCTTAACATACTTCCCCTAGGATCTTATGACTTCTTGATTGGTATGGATTGGTTGGATGCTTATAAAACTAAGTTGGACTGTTACCATAAAACTTTAGAATGTGTAAATGAAGAAGGGGGAAAGATGACCCTCCAAGGGATTCATAAACCTGTCTTAGTGAGACAAATATCAACCCTTCAAATGAAAAAGTATTGCAGAAAGGGATGTCCGTTATATGCAATACAGGTGTTGGAATCTGTTGAGGATGACAAACCAAACCTAGAGGACCACCCCATATTAAGAGAGTATAGAGACATGTTTCCAGAAGAGGTACCGGGTCTACCTCCAAGAAGAGACATTGACTTCTCGATAGAACTTGCACCAGGAGCAGTGCTAGTGTCTAGGACACCCTATAGGATGAGTACACCCAAGCTAGTTGAGCTCAAGCTACGGCCAAGAGAAATGATGGACAAAGGTTACATCCGGCCTAGTGTGTCTCCATGGGGAGAACCAACCTTGTTTGTGAAAAAGAAAGATGGCACGCTCTGACTGTGCATAGATTAGAGAAAACTCAATAAGACAACCATAAAGAACAAGTACCCCTTACCAAGAATCTATGACTTGTTCGACCAATTAGGGGGTGCTTCCATTTTCTCAAAGATTGACTTGAGGTCTGGATACCATCAAGTTCGAATCAAGGATGAAGACATCCACAAAACGACCTTTAGGACAACGTATGGTCACTATGAATTTGTGGTGGTGCCATTTGGACTAACCAATGCCCCCGCCACTTTTATGTGCTTGATGAACAATGTACTCAGCAAATTCCTAGACAGATTTGTATTGGTTTTTATTGATGATGTATTAATCTACTCCAAGAACATAGAAGAGCATGAAGAACATCTTAGACTTGTACTTCAAGTACTAAGAGAACATCAGCTCTACGCTAAGATTAGCAAGTGTGACTTTTTCCAGAAGCAAGTGCATTACTTGGGCCATGCCATTTCTGAAGAAGGGGTAACAGTAGACCCTATCAAGATCAAATCTATTATGGAATGGCCTACCCCAAAGGATGTATCTGATATCGGATCCTTTATGGGCTTAGCAGGATATTATAGAAGGTTAATAAAGGGATTTTCCAAGATTGGTTGTCCAATCACTACCCTCCTGAAGAAGGGGGTTAAATTCACTTGGACCTCAAAATGTGAAGAAAGATTTCAGAAACTAAAATGCCTCTTGACCCATGCACCCGTGCTGAAGATTGCAGACCTTGATAATGACTTCCTCGTGTGTACAGATGCCTACAAGGAAGGACTCGGAGTCCTTATGCAAGAGGGACATGTAATTTGCTACGCATCCAGGAAATTGAATGAGCATGAAATCAATTATGTGACCCATGATCTAGAGTTGGCTGCCATAGTGCATGCTTTAAAAATGTGGAGGCATTACCTCCTGGGTAGGAGATTTGTACTTATGACAGACCACTATGGGTTGAGGCACCTGTTTGATCAACCAAAACTCAATGCTAGACAAGCTAGGTGGATGGCTCTCCTTAGCGAGTTTGACTTCGAAATCAAACACATCAAAGGGAAGGAACACAGGGTAGTCGACGCCCTTAGCAGAAGTGTGAAAATGATTCACCTGGCAATAGTAAGCACCTGTGAAACAGATGTCAGAGAAAGAGTCGGGAATGCACAAGAAACAGATGCATTCTTCAAGACCATGACCTAATACCTAAGTCAAAAGCCTACAGGGATAAAGTATGAAAGATATCAGATGCTCGATGAAGGCCTGCTGACCTATAGAAACATATTGTATATTCCAAGTTGCGATGACTTGAAGAGGTTCATAATGGATGAATTACACAAGAGACCATATATTGGTCACCTAGGATATCAGAAAATGATCACGGCCACTAGGAAACAATTCTATTGGCCTGGACTGAGAAAGGACATAGCCGACTGTCTAGCTAAGTGCCTAGAATGCCAACAATTTAAGGCAGAACACCGGCACCCGACAAGGTTGTTACAGCCTCTACCAATTCCAGAATGGAAATGGGAAACCATTTCCATGGATTTCATCACCGAATTACCAAGATCAACTAAGAAAAATGATGCCATCGTGGTAGTGGTGGAAAAATTGAGTAAATTTGCTCACTTCGTTCCTGTCAAGTCAACTTGCAAGGCAATAGATATTGTCAACATCTTCATGAAGGAGATATTCAAACTACATGGCATGCCTTGAGAGATTATATCTGACAATGACACAAAATTCACTTCAAGCTTTTGGAAATCCTTGATGGTTGGTCTTGAGACTAAACTGTTGTTTAGCACAGCCTATCACCCCCAAACTGATGGATAGACAGAAAGAGTAAACCAAATATTATAAGACATGTTAAGGATGCATGTAATGCATCAACCTAAGAAGTGGGAAGACTACCTACCATTGGTAGAATTTGCCTACAACAACGGTTATCAAGAGTTACTAAATATGAGCCCTTTTGAAGTCCTCTATGGTAGACAATGCAAGATTCCAATCAGTTGGAGTAATCCAGTGGATATAATTACAATCGGACCGGACATGCTGAAAGAAATGGAGCAACAAGTGATTCAGATAAAACAAAATCTGAAAATTGCTCAGGAAAGACAAAAGAGCTACGCCGACCGAAAGAGAACCCCCAGAGAGTTCAAGACATGAGACCATGTATATCTCAGAGTTAGTCCCAGGAAGAGCTCCCTGAGAATGGGAGCTTGTGCCAAGCTGGCACCTTAGTATTGTGGACCCTTTGAAGTCTTAGATAGAGTGGGACCTATAGCCTATAGGATAGCACTCCCTCCCACAATAAAGGCACATAATGTTTTTCATGTTTCATTATTGAATAAATATGTACATGATCCTAATCATATAGTTGTTTGGTCTGTGATCCAGGTGGAGCCAGAGGGAGAATTCCTGCCAGAACCTCAATGCATACTAGATATGAAGGAAACCTTATTTAGGAACCGAACCATTACACAGGTCAAGATGCAGTGGAAACAATTTGGCCCAGATGAGGCTACGTGGTAAATGGAGGATGCCATGTGACAGGCATATCCGATTTTGTTTACTCCTGTATATACATATCATATTGACAGATAGAACATCAAGGATAATGTTCCTTTAAGGGGGAGGGAATTGTAACACCCTGTTTCCCCCAGTTTGTAAATACAACTATATTGGCCAAGGAACTATGGTAAACTCAAAGGTGTGAATGTTTGATTTGATGGACCTTTGTATGAAAGATCAATGAATGTAAGTTTTGTTATTTTATTAGAAAATGGATACGTGTTGCACGATTGTTGTAAATGGGATGTGCTAAGAGAGATCATGAATGCTATGAAAGAGATGGTGGAGGGGACCAGGAATGGTTGTGTCAACCTTCACCGAACCAGTACCTTGATGGATTTAATTGCTCGGGGTCAGAACAACCCTCTGACCCAGGAATGAATTACAGTCAGGCTAGTAGGTGGGAAGACCTCCTCAAGAGTTAATGAGGGGATGGGGCAGACCGCCCATCAATAAGGCTTCCAGACCTGACCATAGATGGAGAATTCGGGCCACACACAATATTGTTGGAAAAGGCAAGAAAGGAAAGTGTGGGGGTCAGGGGGAGGGGATCTGAAAAGAGTGCAGAGATGAGAAGTTAAGCTTTGTGGTTCAAGGGAGGACCAAGGGGATAAACGTTTTGGTCGTAGGAAATTGCTGAGAAGGTTATGATACAAGCTGATAAATGAGGTTGGTCCTCCTTGCTTGGTATCTGTTAGCGTCGGAAGTCACTCCTGGATTGCTTGCAGGAGCAGAGCCCGACACCCATCAGTTTAATGTCACGATTTGTTTTAATAGGTGATCAGATGGAGATAATGGCTCGAGGAGGTATCACTCTAACTCGGGGACTGTCTCCGGTACGTAAAGAACAAAGGAGGTCTGGAATCCTAACTTCAGCCAGTGGGTTGATTAAAGGGTGAATAGGTGGAAGACTTGATAAGGAGGGTGAACAAATGGCTTTGGGCAACAGGCTTACAGCAGTTTGCAGAAGAAAGACTCTGAATGAAAGATCCTCTTGGTTCAGGGTCTCAAGAAACTGAAAGGGGACTTGACTGGATCCGCCAATTCCAAGTCACTCAGCGTTAGGAAAATCACAATAATCGATTAGAGATGGCGCAACTATTACAGTGATCCATTACAACATCATCCTATAATAGCTACAGCTTGACTGGATCCTCCAATTCCGAGTTGCTCTAACACAGTGTAAACAAAGGCATGAAAGAAACTGGCATTCATAAGGCAAGAAGTCTCAAAAGTCCATACATAATCAGATTAACAGTGCTTTGTTAAAACTTTACAACCGGGAGCTCTGCTCAACCATTGATGCTTACAAAATACAACAACTGAGTCTATATACTCAGGAAAAAATCTCCTCACAGAGGTGTGCCCAGTCACCCAAGGCTTGGTGTCACTTCACTTCAGTCAAACTAGTACTGATATCTTCTTTTAAGCGCCATCTTAGATGTGCATGGCTCCTGTGAGGAGGGTAGTTGATCCATTAAGTGTTGGGCTAGTGTGTGCGGACTTCTCTGTCGAGCTGAGGACTTCGGCATGGTGTCTTTGAGAAAATCGATGCACAGGACTTCCTCGAGCAGATGGTTCGTCAGATCCTCCATCCCCTGCAATTAATGAGTGAGGCGAGGTTTCAACCACCCTCTCTCTTCTTCATTCACTCCGAGCAGGTACTAGGATTGAGATCGAGTTGAACTGGCACTTGGAGAACACAGTGATCCCTTCTGCAGCCAAACCCGACGCTTCGGCCCCTTGCACCATCACCCCCAAGTGACCATGGGCTGTGACCCTGTGCCTATCTTCAAAGGCGCTTTCGGCATTTCGCGTTTCGCAGCTGGGAGGAGTTAATCCTTATGTTTCAAAGTCGCGATGAGCGATATGCCGAGAAGGCTTAATCTGACACCACGTATCCTTCTAGATCTGACGGTTCTTACTTCTCCCGGCGATGTCGTGGGCTCGGGCCTGAGATTCTCCCGGCACCTCGTGCATCGAAAAATAATGGAGCTGCTCTTTGCGTGTTGGAGTCGCGATGGGCGAAGTGTCTAGATGGCTCTACTCGCTGCCAGGTGTCCCTTCTGGATGGACGGCTGAGATCTTCTCGGCAAGACTGTGGGCCCGAGTCCTGAATGCCCTTGGTGCTTCGCGTATCGCAGCTGGGAGGAGGTAATCCTTCTTCTTTAAAGTTGTGAGGGGCAAGGAGGAGATGGAGCCCAATCGCGCACCACGTGTCCTTTTAGATCTGACGGTTGAGATCTTCTCGGCACTACTGTGGGCCCAAGTCCGGGATGCCTTCGGCACTTCGCGACTCGCGAATCCTAACACCAATACTTTGGGACTTCTCGCGGCGAGATCCCGAGGCTTCGTGCCACCTGTATTCCACTCGCCGACTCTGCTATGGCCCCCACTGCCTCCAGCGGTCGGGATATCGCTTCTTGCAAACTCGCGATCCCCGCGCCCAAATTCTCGAGCCTTTTCTTGCGAGGCCCCGATATGCGATCCCGCGTGCGGATCCAACGGTTCTCCTCGATCTAGATCCAACGGCTAATCACCTTCTCGTTTCTCGCGTCCTCGCGACTTGGGATACCCAATGCTTGGGCCTTTACCCTGCGAACTCTCGAGTTCGCGAGATCATTGACCTTGGATGATGTCGTCGACACTTTGCCCGCTCGCTTGACCTGCTACTTGGAAAAACAAGGATTCTCTCGTGTTGCGCTTGATCACTTCATGCAACTTGCAGACCTGAATGCTCTTGAGCCCGTGACAAGAAATATCGCTAACATTTGTCTCCATGGGGGATAGAGTCGTCCCTGTGATGCTCTAAGAACTCCTTCTGCAGTTCCAGTCACCTTTCTGTTGGGCTATGGAGTCATGCTCACAACATCCCGCTGCTGAAAATACAAGCCGAAAAAAATAAAAGCGAACAAAATAAACATACATGCTCAAAAGAGCTTATTTATGTATAGCCTAATACTAATATACTTTGTACATGAGGCTAGGTGAAAGCAAATTTCCACCATAGCCAATCAAGTAACTTCCTGAATGGAAGCTCCTTCCTTTTGTCAATGATTTCAAACAGGTGATGTAACCATGACAGCAGAATGGTTACGCTCTTCAGCCCCTCCTTACAGGCTGAGGTTGAGATGAAATGGGGCGGCTCCAATTTATGAAGGAAATGCAACTCCATGTATTCCTTCACAGGCTCATAGGACCAATGGCAGACTCCAGAAAATTGGTGACAGGCAGCCTCCTCTGCTACACAGCTGTGGATGTGTGGTGGAATATATATGGTAAGCACAGGTGGGTGGACAGCTGTCGTAGGCTGATTGATCTCAGGCGGTGGCTGCTCGTTGACTGGCTCTGAACGAAGGGCAGACTGCCCCTTTGGTTCTGTTTCCTCTTCTTGTTGGCTCTCCTCCAGGTCTGATTCATATTCATCATAAATAGGGACCATGGGGGAATTCTGCTTGCCGACTGGCTCTTCAGTATGTTTATAGTGATCGAATGTAGGATAAGCTTGAAGCTCATCATCACTATAGTATTCATCAAAAAGGGTCTGACCCTTATCTTTATGATCCTCCTCCAGAATGGTGATCCCATAAAAAATATCCGTTTCAGGGACAGTGGGATCCGCTGCTTCTGGTTGCTCATACATAATCTTCTTCTCTTTGATCTCGGGTGAAAATATATCGTGAGAAACTACTTGGAGAAAAAGAGAGGGAACCTCTTCCACAATAATGTCTTCTTTACAAACGGGAAGGTCTCCGTCCTCAGAAACAGGGTTGCTAGGAATATCTGCTTCAACCCGACATTTAGGTGAGCCATCTACCATGGACCACATCTGCTCTACAAACTCATAATCTCCACAAGAGGCATGTTGATCTTTATGAACATCTAAAATAGCAGACACGTCTGATATGATGTCAGATGCTTCCATCCTCGAGCTAACACCACTCATATCGTTCAGCACCTTAATTTTTTCACAGCAGATGCTTTCCTCCACAGTAAGGGCTTCATCACGGACATGGTCTTTGGGGCCAACAAAGGCTTCATGAAGTGAAGAAAACTCTTCACAACAGCTTTCAAACAAGCGAACAGCCGGATAGTAGTCTTTACAAAATGAATTGAAAGATGTATGAAAACCTGCTAAAGAGCAGATGCTCTCAGCGGGAAGAGACCGACACCATTCAAGAGCAACTCCCTTCAATGAATACCTGAAGAGCTTAATCCGGACATCCTCATGCGTGATATTGTGTCGGTGGATAGCCTCATGGAAGTCCAGTAAATTCTCAGCTCGTTCTTCCCAATCTAATGCATGAAATTCCGGGAGGAAATCTTCCCATTGGTCTCTATCAGGAAGTGCATTAGGAAAGCCAACTATCTGAGAAAAGTCACAGAAAGAAAACCTTTGAGCCAGAATTTTCTCCATATCGAAACAGTGGAGTCACCAATCGATCCTTGAATCATGGAGTCGCCAGGTGAAAGATGCGCAGCTTCAAATGTGTCTGGTCCTTGTTCACCATCAAAGGCCAGATCTTAACATTATCATTAACCCAGGAAACTTCTCAGGCTGAGAAAGCAGTCGCTGAAACCTTCTCGAGAAAGCTCCTCTGGGTCAGCTTTTAGGTGTGCCAACAGTGGCCACAACTGAAACAATAAAGTGGAAACAATGGAGTCGCCATAGTGGAGTCGCCAGGTGCACAGTAGCAATCTGAATAATTATGATTTCTGATGCACCTTCAGAATCAGTTGATCGTTGTCGTTATGCCCAGGGAAAAATCTTCAACTTCGTCCCTGGAAACGGCGCCAGAAATGTTAGCGTCGAAAGTCACTCCTGGATTGCTTGCAGGGGCAGAGTCTGACACCCATCAGTTTAATGTCACGATTTGTTTTAATAGGTGATCAGATGGAGATAATGGCTCGAGGAGGTATCACTCTAACTCGGGGACTGTCTCCGGTACGTAAAGAGCAAAGGAGGTCTGGAATCCTAACTTCAGCCAGTGGGTTGATTAAAGGGTGAATAGGTGGAAGACTTGATAAGAAGGGTGAACAAATGGCTTTGGGCAACAGGCTTACAACAGTTTGCAGAAGAAAGACTCTGAATGCAAGATCCTCTTGGTTCAGGGTCTCAAGAAACTGAAAGGGGACTTGACTGGATCCGCCAATTCCAAGTCACTCAGCGCTGGAAAAATCACAATAACCGATTAGAAACGACACAACTATTACAGTGATCCATTACAACATCATCCTATAATAGCTACAGCTCGACTAGATCCTCCAATTCCGATTTGCTCTAACACAGTGTAAACAAAGGCATGAAAGAAACTGGCATTCATAAGGCAAGAAGTCTCAAAAGTCCATACATAATCAGATTAACAGTGCTTCATCAAAACTTTACAACTGGGAGCTCTGCTCAACCATCGATGCTTACAAAATACAACAACTGAGTCTATATACTCAGGAAAAAATCTCCTCACAGAGGCGTGCCCAGTCACCCAAGGCTTGGTGTCATTTCACTTCAGTCAAACTCGTACTGATATCTTCTTTTAAGTTCCATCTTAACTGCGCATGGCTCCTGTGAGGAGGGTAGCTGATCCATTAAGTGTTGGGCTAGCATGCGCAGACTTCTCTGTCAAGTTGAGGACTTCGACATGGCGTCTTTGAGAAAATCGATGCACAGGACTTCCTTGAGCAGATGGTTCGCCAGATCCTCCATCCCCTGCAATTAATGAGTGAGGCGAGGTTTCAACCACCCTCTCTCTTCTTCATTCACTCTGAGCAGGTACTAGGATTGAGATCGAGTTGAACTGGTACTTGGAGAACACAGTGATCCCTTCTGCAGCCAAACCCGGCGCTTCGGCCCCTTGCACAGTTCTTTCTATCACCCCCAAGTGACCACGGGCTGTGACCCTGTGCCTATCTTCAAAGGCGCTTTCGGCATTTCGCGTTTCGCGGCTGGGAGGAGCTAATCCTTATGTTTCAAAGTCGCGATGAGCGATATGCCGAGAAGGCTTAATCTGACACCACGTGTACTTCTAGATCTGACGGTTCTTACTTCTCCCGGCGATGCCGTGGGCCCGGGCCCAAGATTCTCCCGGCACCTCGCGCATCGAAAAATAAAGGAGCTTCTCTTTGCATGTTGGAGTCGCGATGGGCAAAGTGCCGAGATGGCTCTACTCACTGCCAGGTGTCCCTTCTGGATGGACGGTTGAGATCTTCTCGGCAAGACTGTGGGCCCGAGTCCTGAATGCCCTCGGCGCTTCGCGTCTCGCAGCTGGGAGGAGGTAATCCTTCTTCTTTAAAGTTGCGAGGGGCGAGGAGGAGATGGATCCCAATCGCGCACCACGTGTCCTTTTAGATCTGATGGTTGAGATCTTCTCGGCACTACTGTGGGCCCAAGTCCGGGATGCCTTCGGCACTTCGCGACTCGCGAATCCTAACACCAATACTTCGGGACTTCTCGCGACGAGATCCCGAGGCTTCGTGCCACCTGTATTCCACTCGCCGACTCTGCTATGGCCCCCACTGCCTCCAGCTGTCGGGATATCGCTTCTCGCAAACTCGCGATCCCCGCGCCCAAATTCTCGAGCCTTTTCTTGCGAGGCCCCGATATGCGATCCCACATGTGGATCCAACGGTTCTCCTCGATCCAAATCCAACGGCTAATCACCTTCTCGCTTCTCGCGTCCTCGCGACTTGGGATACCCAATGCTTGGGCCTTTACCCTGCGAACTCCCGAGTTCGCGAGATCATTGACCTTGGATGATGTCGATGACACTTTGCCCGCTCGCTTGACCTGCTACTTGGAAAAACAAGGATTCTCCCGTGCTGCACTTGATCACTTCGTGCAACTTGCAGACCTGAATGCTCTTGAGCCCGTGACAAGAAATATCGCTAACAGTATCTTGTAAACCATTGCCGAGATCCCACGGGAGGAGGAGAGTAAACTCCATCCTTACTGTTGTTGAGCCAGAAGAAAGGATTATATTGAGAAGCATCGTGGTCTAGCTTGGGGGCGGCTAGTGGTAAATCCGTTAGGAGTGACTGAGCCTACGGTTGGGTGGAAACAGGCACCCTTTCCAGCAGTCGCCTCACGTTATCTGTTTATGATAAGTTTTTTAATATTCTATGCGTTGAATTGAGAATTAATGGTTGCATGCATGTATTTACATCTCTATAAATGTTTTCTGCATTGAAATGGTTAAGATACGTGTATACATTGACTTCCTTAAGAACTTATGCCTTTGCTTCTATCATATGCTCCAGTTTAACTCTGAAAGGTGTTTTCCCCAGGGAGCTACCTCACAGCCTCGGAGTTGGGTCAAGCCTCTTGGCACTGTTACCATCTCGGTAACCTCACGAGTTTATCTTGTCCTATTTCAGAACTTAAAGTTCTGCAAGTTAGTGAGGCGTCTCCTTCAGAACAAAAGTCTAAGAGGCCTTGAATTCATGCCCACGACCTTAGTCGAAACCCGACTAAGAGTAGATCTCATAGCCCAAGAATCATCTAAAGGTCCATGTGACCTGGGTCCAGGAACCCTGCGCTAAGCCCGAAATGAGATAGTTCATAATGATTTCGGAGTTTCGGGATTTCGACGCATGGAATGTCAAACTTCACGTTAGTCGAAGGTACCTGAACTGCTTGAGTAACTAGACTCGTAGATGAATCAGGAACATGACAACGGAGATGGATGTGAACCGTTCATTTAGAGGAAAACCCATCACAGTCGTCTGATCGACTCAAAGACCCACTGGAATTAACGAACCAAACATTAGTCGCTCGATTAGATCGATGGTTGGGAATTACTGTGGAGCGCGAAGGTGAAATTAGCGGACGCGCTAGTTCACGACCCGCAATTCACCAACGTTGTTGATCTCGTCATGATGGACGATCAACGACCACAATTAGTTCAAGTTGGCCGAATACTTTTCGGATCAATGACCACGATCACTAAATTGTTCTTCACCTTCGGGAATTAGTCTCAAATTATTTTCAGAGCCCAAGATCCATTAGGAGAGAAAGTGTGTCATCAATAATGGGGTTCGAGAATCTCTCTTGTTTCCTACCCCATGCAATTGACAACATCAAATTGTTCTCAAGCCTAGGTTGGTTGACATTAAAAGAAAAAAATTGTTAAAATTATAAGTTAATTAATTAATATTGTAATAGTAAATATAACTAGTTGATTTGTGCATTGTATTGCAACATAAGCAACAATGCTCTATTAAAATTTTAAATATGTTCCCCTAGTGCTCCATATTCAAAAATAGCTTGGAAGTGCACTTATGCTAAATCATAGAGAACTGAGTTCAATGCACTACATAGAGACAAGTGCACATTAAAGGGTTTGTTATCTAAATTCAACATCATTAATTTGCTCGCATAACAAATTAGTCCATTGTCAATAAAGCACGTTGATATCAATATATCGCCTCTGCTAGTTGTGGAGTTGTAGGCTTGGCCTAGGGCATATCGAAACGATGATTCACATAAACTTAGCACACTCGAAAATGATTCCCCCAATGGAAATGAAAGCAAGTAGTTACTATGGATATGAACTCAAAAAAACTAAAGTAAAACTTATTAAAGACAACAATTAAAGGCTTACCTCGACCAATGCTTGTGCTTGAGGCTCCATAGCACCAAATTTACAAGAATTTGAAAATAGTTTTTTTGAGAAGAAAAGTTTAGAACTCGAGAAGACAAATGGCAATGCTCAATGGATAAGAGGTGAGCAATGCAACAAGCATTAGTAAGCTTGAGAAGGTGCATCGGTGCTATAAAGAAATAATGAACCAGTAAAAGTAAATGAAATAGCAAAGCAAGAGCCTTAGTGCTATTTAATGTATGTGGCATTTAAAGAGTCTCTAATTCACT
Source organism: Picea engelmannii (assembly GCA_009831015.1). Lineage (NCBI taxonomy): Eukaryota > Viridiplantae > Streptophyta > Pinopsida > Pinales > Pinaceae > Picea > Picea engelmannii. Next base: position 586,640 of record ML780878.1, on the reverse strand, counting down.
TTCTTATGTGGATACTTCTGCATGTTGATGTAATAAAGGTGATGGCAACTTAGATCACATAACCCCATTCTACAAGTCTAACAACTCTATACCAAAGGTCACATCCCTCCCTATGTCCAACTAGTATTGCTTAAGAATGGATTTTGGTTTTTGAGGTAGACACAATGGGTTGAGAAGTATCCCAAGGTCAAGGTTTATTAGAAACTTACCTTGCGACATTGATCCAACTATCCATGCTACCATTTAGAGTTAATGGAGCTAGATTCATGCGAGGGGATCGAAGTTCAAAATTAGTAGGTAGATTCTTAGCCACAAGAGAGAAGTTTTTGATCCAATGATTAAGATGTTGGAAAAAAAAACAAGTATTTGAAATGTTGATGTAGAACAACGATTGGAGTGAGTCACCAAGATATCACAAAAATGTCCCAACCATTGAGAGAAGTGATGGAGGGAGTGGAGTCACTACTCAATTGTTGAGGGTAATCAAGAACTCAAAGGAAAGAGAGGAAAAAGGGGAAAGGATCCAATGGATTACTTTATTAAATTTGATTCAATGTGACATCCAGGGTTGTGGTCGACTAGCAATGAACTTTGATTAGGTTTCCAAGTGATTTGCAACAACTAGAAAGTAGATCAAGTTTACATGTTGGCACCCAAGGTTTTGGGGAAGTTGCATGCATGCACCCATGGAGACACACTACACAGTGCAAAGAAGGATTAGAAACAATGCTGGCCAAAGGAAGACTACGCGCGCCAACCCAATTTTGTAATGCATGTAAGGAATCAAGAAGACCGCATGCAACGAATCTGAGCATATCTTCGGGGAAATTTTGCACTTGATTATGATAATGACCCGACTTATAATGGGCAAAGGGATGGATGAGTTGGCAAGTTAGTTGGGATTTCCATGCTCCAATATGATTCAGAGGCTGCATGTGGACACGCAGAGCATGCAAATTTGGCATTCACTAAAAATAGTGGAGCATAGAAGAAATCAAAAGAGATTCGGAGCAAAAAGGGCAAAGAGAGTCGAGTGCAGGAGAGTTGGAGAATAGTTCAGTTCCAAGTCCAGTTCTGTCTAAGTTTCGTATGAATTTTTGTAATGAGCTAGAAAATGGCTCGGGATGAGCAAGAAAAGGTGGTGGTGTAGAGCGCATGGTGTTTGTTCTATGTATATGTGATTTTGTATCTACACGAATCCAATGAATGGAATATGAAGCTCTATCTTTTTGCATTATATTATGTGATGGAATGAGTAAATGTTTATTTATTTCTTTATGCATGGTATATTGTTAATGGGTATGCATGAATGAATCAATGTATGCCCGAGAGATTTCTTGGTACACATTGTCCCTTCGCATCTGACACAAGACTAAATGCTCTCTCTGATTTTCATGGTGTCTCGTGTGAGACCTTCTTCAGTCCTTGATTGAAGATTGAATATGTTGATGCCTTGGGGTTTTGTTGGTCAAATCTTTACAAACCTTGGGTCTTCAACCCCCCAGTGATAGGAGAGACACACACACAAATGGTTCCATTGTCGTGACCTGAAGGTTTTGTATCGCATGATGAAGGGGGAAAATGAGGTGGAATCCATCTCGGGAGGAAATACAAGACTGGTTATCTAAGAAGGAAGATGATTTTGTACGGTGGGAGACCAAGGATCTGATAACAAATGTTGAACACTGGAAACAGAAGTATGTTTACACAATTTTGCATGAACTTTTATTTGTTGAGTTTCCTTGTTTGTTGTCTGAATGGTTGAAGAGGTAGACAACTATTAATACTACTATGGGAGTCCAAGAACCACTTGTATGGGACTAGAATATAGTCAATCGACTGAAATATGTGGATAATAAGTGGTCTTGAACAATCAACTTCCGGCTCAATCGAGTGAAGGAAGGATACATTGTTGAGTTAGCCATCAAATACAATGATTCTTTCAGTGAGGCTGAAAGAAAGTTTGTTGAAGGCCCTCAAAAAAGACTGTTGGAAGAAATTCCCTTGTTGATCAAGATGTTGTTCGTAGAAAAGGGGCAGATGTACATGGATCCTAATAAGATGGTTGAGTAGACCTCATTGCCCAGAGGGGGCCGGATGGAAAGAAGGCGGGGGTGGGGGGGGCAGAGAGAAAATGGATCCAGTGGAGAGGGTCCAAAAAATGATGAGATGAGGTGAGAAGAGAATGGACCCAAAAAATCAAAGAAGAGAAAGATTCAAGAGATACACAAGAAGAGTCAAGTTAAGGAGGAAAGTCGAACAAAGGAGTGGAAAGAAGATAGCAAGGGGTGAAGGACAAGGGGTCAAAGCCAGAATGAAGAGAAAGGAGATCACACTAGGAGGATGTGTGGAAGAGAGTGTTGTGCCAGAGAGGAGCATATAAAGAGATAGGTCGTCGAAGAGACGTGCAATCATGAGTAGGGTATCAAGTGAGGATACAAGGAGTAGTGGTAGTAGGTTTAGAGAAGACAAAGTCAGATCCCCTTGGTTGTTGAGATATGTAGTCACCTCAGAGGAAGTTGAGGCGCAAAGTAATAGCTCGATGTAGTAGAAGATGGTAATGGACCCCTTCGAGAAGGGGAAGAGGATTTAGCTATTGTGAATGGACTTGCACGCAACTACAAGTAGGAAGCTCTTTGGGATCCCTCACTGGAGATGATGAGAGAAGATGGAAGATGGAAGAACCCCCTCTTTGAACCACCCCCCCTTGTGAAATTGCAATCAAGAAGAAAGAACAGAGGAATGTGCAGAGATAGGAGTA
>ML780878.1:569042-583779 GCA_009831015.1 Picea engelmannii | reverse complement strand
CTACAAGTAGGAAGCTCTTTGGGATCCCTCACTGGAGATGATGAGAGAAGATGGAAGATGGAAGAACCCCCTCTTTGAACCACCCCCCCTTGTGAAATTGCAATCAAGAAGAAAGAACAGAGGAATGTGCAGAGATAGGAGTAGAAGAAGAAAGAGTAGAAGGAAGAAGAAGAGAAGAAACAAGTGAAGATGTGGTCTATTATTGCACAATTTGTATTTAGGGAAAAGACCAACCCAAACAACAAATGTGTGACACAACTCGGGACACCTATCATTGTCACCTCAATAGATATACCCCTCGTTTTAGTGATGGACAAGTCCAACACAAGGGAGGCTTCTCGAATGACCTTAAGTGGGCAAAGGGAACAACCACAAGAGTGGAAAGAAGCCCCTATTTTGGTCACTTGAACAAGGTGGCTAAAGCTTCTTGAATAGAGAGGCTTGGACTAGAAATGATGAAGGCTTGAAGAGTACCTGCCAAAGCACACGTAAGGACACAAAACCCAAAGCCAAATATTGATAAATAAGCCACTAACCACTAAGGACTTAGCAAGATATGCTTGTTGTCCTAACAAATGCAACAAAAAGTAAGTTTATAACAACAATGATAAAATTGTAACGGTTGCATATTGGAAAATGGAAGGTTATAAACAATAGGCAATTTTCCTATGATCAAACCAAAACTTTAACGGTTAAATAGGTTGCAAAGTAAGTGTTATCAATAGATATATAATAACCCTAGATGGTTGTAGCAAACATTTGCTACAACAACAAGTTTCCATCACATAAATTAGAAGATAGATATGCCAATTTATAGCCCTTATCAAGTAGATCAATTTGCAATAGTTAAACACAATTTTCTACGGTGAAAAGTAAGTGAAAGAGAGTAAGAGTGAGAGATTTGTTGCAACCGTAATGGCTTTAGCTAATTTATTGTTACATCAGTAAGAAGAACTCAACAAAACAAGACACCCTTAGCCAAGAGAGTAGCTAGGAGCATGCAAAATCCAATCCAAACTTTATCAATTTCAATCCCTGAAATTTCACATTTACCAATGCAACAATTTACGTTCTCCAATGTGATTAGTGCCTTGTTTTTGGGTGAATGGAGTCTCTGTATTGGAAAATAGGTTAAGAAAAAAAGAAGAGAAGATGATTCATGAGGGTTGAACCCTTATAAAACCCAACAAAACTATCTCCCTTCAAATTGTTTAGCCCAAAAGTCAAGATTAACTAGGGCTTGAAAAGCTTCCAGGGGAGTAAACCCTCTTACTCCCTAGAATATATAGACCCTAGCCAAGCCTTGCAACAAGGGTGTAAACCAAAGAGTACATGCCATGGACACGGTAGTCATAGGAACACATGCACGTTGGTGGATGAAAGACTACGAGAGCATACATGAATGGGTGTAGGTGGTTGAGTTTAGAAAGGTCAGGTTCCAACCCATAACTGACTTTGAGTTGACAAATCAATATAAGGGTACAAAGGATCCTAAGAAACATATTTGTTTTTGTGAGAGGCGTTGGACAACCAAGCACATCCCTCGCACCCAATGGGTCCATTATTTTGTACATTCAATGGACATGTTCCTTAGAAGCTGGTACATTCAGGAGGAAACAAGAAGACAAACATGGGATTGGGGAAGCAATAGTACACAATTATGTGCGACATTCAGTTTCACAGTAGCAACCCCAACGTAGAAGGAGGCCTTCCTGCGAATTAAGGATTTCATCTTCCATCATCAGTCGAAGAATGCCATGTCAAAGGTCGTATGTGCCTATCACAAGCCAGTGGAAAAACTGAAAGAGGTAGTACATTGCTAGATGATTGAAAGTGACAACATTGATGAAGACAACCCCAGGGGTATATAGATCAATGAAACTGAGGGTGAGCACACAGTTGAAGGGAAGGCAATCCTAGTCCATGTGCCACACGAACCTAGTCTAGTCACAGCCTTTATTACCGCTACAGTACCTCGTTTGAATTTTGTTAAGCCATAAAGTCGTGATACACGAAGATGCCATCGGTATTAGCACCAGGATTCTCATCCGTTAAATGATAAGATCTGGAATCGGCCATGTTCCTGACCAACTTGCCCAGTAAATGCTGAGATCACCCAATAGATTTACCCTGTTAACCAGTCCGGACGGACAACTCAGATCCAAGTTGTGTCTATAGGGTTAATGATGAATAACAATTATTACAGAACTTGCCAGCTAAGCCCGGGTATAAGGTTCCGTGAACTCGGTGTAGGACACATTGTTTCCCATAGAGAACTTAGAGATTTACGAATTTTGAAGTGTGAGCAAGCCTATGTAATCCCTCGAACCTCAGTCGTGATCCCCAATCCCTAGTTCACCTGTGGAATTTGTTGATATTTCAGACTAACCATGCCGAGAGCTATAGGGAGTAGAAGTGTCGTTTCAAAGGATGCAGTACTAGACAAGCCCTGTGACCCCTGGGTCCAGATCGTGGGTGATCTCAAAGGGAAGGTCGAGCAAGTCAAGCTCCTCGACCTTGACCTGACAGACCAGGTTTTGTTCCCTCAGATGAACATTGATGTCTTCTGGAATGTCGCTCTAGATGAGTTGGGAGGCATGCAATTTGTGCCAAAGCTGGAGTTCATTAATCTGTTCAACTCTACCATTATGAACCTCAGGGATTTACCAGTTTTCGGCACCACTGGAGAAGTTGTGGGGTGTACCAAGTTTCTCATTAGCAGGGTACATGACAGAAGCTCCTCGTTGGATAAGAGATATCCAATTCACGTAGAATACATCCACCAGCTTACAGGACTATCCGTCGAAGGCTAGGATGTGTCCAAAGGTTTCCAGGGTCCCAACAAGCATGGCAAGAAGAAGGGGAGCCCAGTCTATATGAGAGGTTTCATACACAGAGGGGGGGCGCACAACCAAGATCGATTGCTATATAATTGCTAGTAAGGTCATGAGGTCTTATTACAAAGGAGAGTGTACACTGGATGCTCTATCAATGGCATAGTTTTGCACCAATGGCGTTGTCTTCAACTGGTGCAGCTATTTACTGGAGGAACTCATGGTGGCTTGTGAGGAAGCACAGGAGAAGGGTGGCACTTTCACCTATGGATACTTGTTGCTTGCGTTTGCAATGATGAAGTGGACGCCACCCGCCGGAAGACCATTGTGGCCAACATATAAGGGGTGATTGACAAAGATGTTCGAGCCTTGGCACTCAAGGTCAAACTCGGAGAACACTGCCTTTAACAACACGACGTTCTCCAAGTGGTACAACAAGTTGTTCAACGCAACACAAAGGTTGCGCATTCCGCAAGAATTTTTCAACTACAACACGCAGAACATTGCATTTAGCATGAACCGCCACAATACATTTGTGTGGCCAAGGTATGCCAACAGAGAGGACTTCCACTCGCGCATGCTGCCATTTTATTTAGATGAGGAGGCCTTCGACAAGGAGGTTATGTCATGGCCTGGAGTCAAACACAAACCACGCAAGTCGGGGATGCATTACCTTTTCCTTGTGGAGCTGCTGAAGAAGAGGGGTCGGGAAGCAGGGGTAGGACCGAGCTTAGGTCCGAAAGTACAAAAGAAAGAAGCCCTAGTACAGACAAACTTCGACGAGGAGGAAGAGACGCAGCCACGGGAGCATAAGAAGAGAACATTACCTATGTTCCCGTAGCTTCCAGAGCAAGCTATGTTGACAGGTAAGGATGTCAAAAAAATTCTCAGTGTTGCATTCATCATAGAGTCAATGGCCAAGAAACCCAGGACGGGGATCTCCCCGAGCAAGGTTCTGAACCCCCAACCCATTTCATCCACCATTCCTCGCACTTGCTCAATGGCTCGAGCAACCCACATTATAGACATCCAGGACGACCCTGAGCCTGACACCACTCCATCCACCACCAACATCATTGAGCAACGTCCATCACCACCACAACCCCAGTCACCGCCTCTAGAAACTGACATTCCATCCCAAACCATCGATCCAAAACCCATGCAGTTGGATCCCTTAGAGACACCCGAGCAGAGACTAGAACTCCTTGGTCCAAACCCAAAAGTACCCGAACAGAGGCTACAACTGCCTGGCCCAAACCCTGAAGACCAGGACCAGCAGATCATACCCTTTGTGTTGATTCAGGACACTCCGTCTTCAATGAAGATGCAAGCAGGACCGAAGCCGCAAGTCTTAAGTCCACAACGCACTTCCTCAATGACCAAGGTTGAGGGTGCTATTGGAAGCGCAACCTTGGAAGCTGAGGTCCACAAAGAGGCGGAGATACCAGAGGTTCATAAGGAACCTAAGATGACCTCAGGACAAAGCACAACATCGGTACAGGAATAGATGGAGCTAGTCCTCCAAAGCCCTCAGTAGTGTGCAGAGTTGTTGCAACTCTGCCTGTCCAGAACAAACATTTTAACATTCTTGCCGTCGGTGTTGAGGTTGAGGCTTGCACTAGGACCATCTACAAGAGAGGAGGAGGTGGATAAACCTTCCAAGCATTCAACGACCAATGGACTTCCATTGCAGGTCCGAGTACCTAGGGAAGCCACCCCTTCCTCCGCTGACCTTGCACAATGGTCAACAACGCAGCTAGTCGAAATGATCAGAGCCTCAACTGATCAACTGGAGCAGAGGCTCCAACAGGCCGAAAGGACTGCAGAGTTCGCAAGGGAGGAAGCACTCCTTGCTCAAGCGTGCATAACACAGGAACAATACACCAAGATCCAGGCAGAACATAAACTTGAAAGAGTCTAGGAGAGGCTTGCTGAAGCCTAGATGAAAATAAGGAAAGTAGCTCCACAACTGCTAGAGTCCAGTGCTGCAAGAGAACCTGAACATTAGATCGAGCTACTCCAGGGAGCATGGTCACAGTTGGCCATTCGCACAAAGAATATGGAAGTGCAGTTACGACAGATTCAACAAGAAGCAGAGCAACAACCTCGGAAGCTGCAAGAACAGATGGAGAAAATAGTGCTGGAAGGTAACAATGCTCGAGAAGCACTACACAAGCGCACAACCGAGTGCACAAAGATATTTCATGAAGTCAACGACTGGATGGGAATTATTGCAAGGTGCAACCAAACTCTAGAGGACGTGTGCACAAGAACACAATTGCACAATGAGGAAGTTGCGATCACCATGGATCCACTGGAGCAACAAGAGAAATTTGATCAAATTCAATGAGGAAACAATGAGCTCGACACTCTATTTGAAGCGCAATTCGTAGCCAAGAAGGAGCTGCACAAATTTTGACCTGTCGTCCAGATAGTGTATATGCAAATGCATCAGGTAGATGCTATATCCGACTCTGAATGGAACTCTCTGATCGCATCCAAGCCCAAAGGATGTATCACATATGCAACTCAATAGTTTGTAGTTGAGGCCTCACTCCTTGCCATGAAGTGGTAGGATAAAATCAGGAGTTTTCAGGAAGTCAGGAAGCAGGCCTTAGAGTTGGTCCTAGAGTTGGGCCCTTCGTTTGAAGAGGCAGAGAAAGAGAAAGTGCAAGCAAAAGATGAAAGCAAAGCGGAGAAGGAGGACAAGGGAAAGCAACAGGCACTCCTAGAAGCCGCGAAAGAGCCAAGTACTTGACTCGAGGGTGAGTTAAGGATTGTGGTCGGAGCTTGTTGGGCCCTTCGTTTTTGGGTTTAAAGCTGCGCAAGAAGGACTACAATCCCAATTTTGATCAAACACGAGTTGCGCAAGCTACAAAAGAGCTGGACATTGGAGCAAGTAAAAAAACAGAAATCAGTTGCGAAAAGGGACAACGCAACATCAACAAGGCAAAAGCTGTTACAACAGAACAAGAAAGCATGCGAGCCCAAAGCCAAAAGATTCCACTCAGCCTGTATATGAGATGCAGACTATTGTAAAAGGGTTGGGTTTTTAGCTATTATTGTTGGGTTGGCTACTGTGGTTGGGTGTAGTTGAGAAAAGGTTTTGTAATTGTAATTTGTATACAGTTTTGGGAAAAAAGGTAGATAGAGCTCTGTGACATGAGTCTCGAGCCAAAAGGTTGTAACAGAGTATTGATTTGTATCTATGAGATTGTACTCGAGAAGCTCTGATGATAATAGATGAAGAAGGACCTAAAATTTTGAAATATAATGTGTCATTTTGTGTTTATGCTTATGAATTGTCTCTTTACAGTACTTCTTTATGCTTGATAAGCTCAATATGATATCTCTGTTTACAAATGCTTTCACAACTTGAGTATCTTTAGTCCCAGTATGAATGAGTTCAGATCTGTTATGTAGTTAGTCTATTTTGCGCAAGATCGTGGTGAATCTTGAAGGTTCTAGAAACCTGCCTAAGTATTCTCCTTGCCCTTCCCTATCTTTCTGTCTTGGTTGCACTTCGGGTGAGACTTCTTTTGTTTAGAGGAGATGAAAATGCCAACGCTCTAAACTACCTGGTGCCTTTTGTTGGTAACCTGAGAAGGACCCTAGTTTGATCAATTTCGTGCCAACAAGCGACAGGGAGTTAGAGCAAAAGGGGCAGAGAGAGTCGAGTGTAGGAGAGTTAGAGAATAGTTCAGTTATGTCTACGTTTTGTATGAGTTTTTGTAACGAGATAGAAAATGGTTTAGGATGAGCAAGAAAAGGTGGTGGTGTAGAGTGCATGACACTTGTTCAATGTATCTATGATTTTGTATATACATAAATATAATGAATGGAATATGAAGCTCTATCTTTCTACATTTTGTTGTGCGATGGAATGAGTAAATGTATGTTTATTTCTTTATGCATGGTACTATGTTAATGGGTATGAATGAATGAATAAATGTATGCCCGAGAGATTTCCTAGTATACATTATCCCTCCACATCTGCCACAAGAATAAATGATCTCTATGATTCTCATGGCATCTTGACCGAGACCTTTCTTCGGTCCTCGACTGAAGATTGAATATGTCGATGCCTTAGGGTTTTGTTGGTTAAATATTGACGAACCCTCGGTCTTCGAACCCCTAGTGATAGGAGAGACATGCACCAACATTACCCCCTAGTTAAAAGTCAAGCTCTCTGACTAAGAAAGCGAAATGAAACCAAACCAAAGTGAAATGAGGGAAAGGATGGATACTAACTAGTCTTTAGAGGATCTGAATCACTCGTTGAAGAGCCATCAAGGGTTTAGATTCTCAGAATGCTCCAATGTGCTAGATCTACTTGCAAATAGTTAGGCAATGTGTTCAAAATCCAGACATTATCTACGATGCAAGATCTAACATAAAAATAAATAAATAGTGCAATGTTACTAAATACAAAAGATCAAGTATGCCCTCAATTATGGGGTTCTCTCCTTGTAACCAAGGGTCTCAAAAACCTCTCTCAAGGTGTGGTTGAAGAGGATCCAAAGAAATGTTAGGGGATGGATCCAAGAACATGAAACCAAATTAATCAATTCAATAAGAAAGAAGAACCAAATAAATGGAGAGAGTATCTCTATCAATGGAAACCTTAGATGGAAGAGGGCCCAAGGAGATAACCAATCCAAGCAACATAATAATTTGAGAAAGAGATTGGGGTTCTTTGAAAAACAAATTTGATAGAGTTTTGACACTTTAGAGAGTGAGAGAAGAGGTCAAGAAGGAACCTTGACAAAGAAAAAAACAAAAGTACATGTAAACAAGGGAATGATACAGGGGAATTAAGAAAATGACCAATTATTGGGTAGAATCCTATCATTGCGGGGTACTCATCCATGAGTTTGACCATCAAAATACTAGTTTACCGTTTTATTCATGAAATTTTTGCCATAAACAAGGGCTATGTCATGCAAGTTAGTATGATACATAAGAGATAATCTTAGATTGGTTTGTATGACTCATGTTTCGAGCACATAGAACAAACCAAGAAAGGGGGAGATCAAATTTGACCAAGAAAACCCTTATATGTGCCCTCAAACATATATGAGAATATTGGAAACATCTCAAAGACATCTCTAACTAGCTAAGGGATAAAATCTAAGCGCACTTGTAGAGGTTGATTTGACTAAGAGAGAATGTCCAAGGGAAGAAACAAAAAATACCTAACAATGCGAAATAATGATGTAGACCAAGGGTTTAGGAACCTCACCTAGGCACTAGAGATTGAAAGGGGAGAAACAACACTCATACATCCATACATACACAAGGAACAACACAAGGAAGGCTAACCAATGCATTGGAGCCATAATGGAAAGTGGGAGTCCTCGTGCCATCAATGAGGGTTGGGTGCTTGAAAGTGCCTCATAAATATCACACACTTTGCCAACCATCGAGGGCTAGTGTATGATGAAAACCAAGTGTGAAATCCATACACTACGTCCCTAACCTAGGTATTAATGGATTCCTTAAGGTCTCCATATAGATTAACCTAAATGTAGATATGCTTACTAGGCTTGGTTGGATTTTTTTTTTAGTTCGTGATAAACAAATTTCCATATGGGTGGGTAAGTGTTTCCAAAAAGTGCTAACATTGAACCAACATCCTTGAAAATTTGACCCTGACTAGGCAGTGTAATGATGCAAAAGTCTCTACTTGAAAGTTTTCCATCTAATGTAAGAAGACTGCAAACATATTTTGACAAACCCATAAACCTCACCATATGATAGCCATGCAACTTGAGGCATACTTAACATAAACATAACTAAAAGGCTCCCAAGGTTCTTAACCCTAAGTTTGAGTCATACTTTAAGACAATATTTACTATACAAAGTATCTAACTAGGGTAGGGTGACTACATTTAGAACCAACAATCTTAAGAAAAGGGTTAGGAACATGAACAAAAACATTGCCTCATGAAAGGCGTTTGATACAAAGTTTTGGGTCAACTTGGGTGCCATTTTACCACAAGGCCACTACGACAATCTAATTAATGCAAAGAACTCGAAAGGCTCTTTGTCATTAATGCATTATTGGATGACGATGTTGATGATTCCTGTCCACTAAGTCCAACTTTTGTCTACCACACCTTAAGAAAATTGGTAAGGAGTTAGTTGATTTGTTTCAACCTTTTATTTCTATGATTGGAAAGATTAGAGAGAAACATTCATAGATCTCTTTGTTTTTTACAATTAACAAGTTACGGAAAAAAATTGTTATTACAAATATTGTGAAATTGAGACCTAATGTGCACATAGGCATGACATTCTAAAAGAAAATATTTTTCATTCTGTACTTTTTTAGGTCATAGTCTAAATCCATGAATTGGCCCTTCTCTATTTGCTCAAAAATAACGAGAAGGGAAACCATCATTTTTGGCTTGAAATCTGGCAAGAATCATTTTGGATTGATGAAATTGGAGATATTAGATGCTAACATTGCACAATCCAATTGCAATAGGGGTATTGTAGGGTACCAAATCCATTTATGCATTAAAAACAATGATTTCATCGATTCAAAATTGCAATTTCAATAAAGATTGCTTGGTCGAATTCTGATGATGACAAATCAGAAAATTCAAATTTTTAGAATGTTTGTCCTTCTTCCTTTCTTCGTATCACAGATATAACTTGTTCTTTCTTCCCATGACATTTTAAGTCTTATCCAACACTAGATTTCACTATGAAACTCATGAGAGTTTGCTCTCATTTTAACAATAATAATTTTCCTTTTTAAGCTAACTATAACAAAAATATAATTTTGATCATTTAGCTCAGGCTTATTGAATTCTTTATAATACATTAACTTTGTATTATTCTCTATTTCTTAATTTCATCACAATTTTTTTTTTTTTAAATTTGTTGTGACATTGTTTTGGATATTATCCATATTTTGAATAGGGATATTTCTTTTATCTTCTAATAATCTAGTCAAGAATCATACGACATATGACATGTCAAATCACATGTTATCAACTCACGAGCTCAATTGATGGAGGAGAGTGTTGTTGACATTTCACACAAATTGCATTTAATGTGGAGGTGTAGTCAACCACCTCCCATAATCTCTATTGCAAGTGGGATTATGGCTAGGATCTACTGTGTTTCGAAGTTTGTTGTGTCTAAGGCATTTGTTCTTCTACTACAATTTTAGGTTTTTCCTTGCCTAGAACTCTCTCATACGTTTCTAAATCCCTTCAGGTCGTGGTTATTTCATTTCATTTGTCTGGGAGATTTTGGTGTGGGAAGTGGCCATCGGGTTGGTTGCATTATCGTGGGAATTCACCTTCTTGAACATGCCTTCTTGGGCGTCAATTATAGCCAAGTCATATTGCTCTTCATCATAAATTGGTTTGCATGTTTTCAGGTGTTCAACTTGTCCTGTGGATGTGTTGGCTTTGGGTGTGTGCACAATTTTCCATTTTAAGTTCAAAGCATTCAATGATAATCTGAGAAATTTGGGAGTGGTTGTGGTGGTCAATTGGTTAGGCTACAAGGCACAAGGTTGGAGCTGCGAATGGCTCATAGGCATGCAAGCCGCTCCCCCATCTACGAGCTAGTTAACATAAAGCGAGTCCTTAGAAGCCATTATCTTAGGGAACAAAACAACCACCAATGTTGTAGCGGCTCAAGTGCAAACTCAAAAGGTTAATAGGAATGATGAAATTGCCCTTTTAATGGAAATTGTACATCAACAAAAGCAACAAATTGCAAAACTATAAGAGTTGAATGCACCGTTCTTAAGAACATGGTTGTTGATATAACTAGCTATCATAATAAGACACTTTCAATGACTCATCTGTTTGTAGGATTGTCAAGCAACAAGGAGGAAGATACAATTCAACAACAACTAATAGATATGGACATAGAATCATATAAGCAAAACCAAGTTAATATAGAACTGAAGCTATATTGAACCCCACACTTTTTTTTTTTAGCCTTGTTTGATGTTTTTCAAAGTTTGTTTATTATTGGGAGATTATGTAAATATATATCCTTATAGGAAAAGTCAAGAACTCTTTCTTGAAAATGAATATATTGTAATATACTATAAGGCACAAACTTTGAACTTGTTTAAAGCTATATTGAAAAATATGTATTAGATATGTATTTACATGTTTAACAATACAATTACAACATTTTTGATTTTATATATATAGTGTTTTTAACATTTTTATATCACATTTTTTTAAATTTCAAATATTTTTTATTAAAATTCGAAATAATATCATAATTATAATAATAATAATAATTTATTTTTAAGGTTACGGCTAAGCCAACACACTAAATTGGTGTATGAGACCCCCTTTTTTGTGGGACAAGGGACCCCCCTCCGCCCAACGATTTGACTGGTAAAGTCTATGAAGGTATACATACCCTACCCCCCTCTGGGACCTCTTAACAATTTTATATAAATATATAAAATTAACAATTTTATATAAATATATAAAATTAACAATTTTTTTCATAAATTTATTAATAAATAAAAGTAGAGTATGTATACTTTTTAAACTTTACTAGTTAAATTGTTGAGCAGAATTCTTTATCCTATAAACAAGAGAATCTCATACATCAATTTAGTCTCTAACTTGACTTCAATCTTAAAAAAACAAATTATTATTATTATTATAAATATATATATTTAAATATATGAAATTAACAATTTTTTTTTTCTATAAATAATAAATATTTTTATACTTTACTCAAAAATACAAAATACACAAAATTAACAAAAAATTTCCCATATTTTTCACTACTATCGAGTCGATCAAGCTCCCAAGCCGAAAGGAAACTTGCGTGCACGTTCGACCCAACTCTAAATGATAACATTGAGCCAACCCATAAAAAACTACATAAATAAAATAACATTATTTTATTATTTACCAGATATTAATATATAAGCAATGAATAACGAAATAAACAAATAAAGGCTAAACAGGGCCACATTATCATTTGCTCTACACCAGGTCGTGGTACAGAGCAGAGGAGGGTTTGGGAGGTGGAGATACCCTGAAGGGAATACAATAATAGATCCGATCACTCTTACGATTCGTTGGTGGGAAATTGCAGCTGGTAATGAGAGCCAGAATTGGGCTTTTTAAGTTTTAGGATCCAAGAGCGTGGAGCTTAGGCATAGCCATGGCAAGAAACGGGAGTTGTTGCCCTCGGATGGATCTCCTCCGTTCGGAGGAGATGAATTTAGTTCAGCTTATCATCCCTGTTGAGTCTGCGCATGATAGCATCTCGTATCTTGGACAGCTCGGCCTTCTTCAATTCAAAGATGTAAGTACTCCCGATCCGATCACCACAGGCCCTCGGTCTCACATGAAATGAAGATTTCTGCTGATTCCGAATTACCAGTTCGTTAATTTGACATTGAAATAGTCAGTGACCTCGGGTTTTGTTTTGCCTGTTTGTTTTTGCATTTGGAATTTGTTTGCATCAATGGTTAGTGTAGTCTGTCCAGTGTCACCTCTGGAAAGATTCGTTTTATGGATGAGTGGATCATCTTCTGGATGATTATGTTCATATTCTTAGATGCAATTTGCAAAGTGGGTAGATGGTGGAAAATTAAAGTTTTGCAACTTTAGAAGAATTTTTTCTGGATAAAACTGTGTGAGCGGTTTCAAAACGTCAGGGGACACTCCACCCCACCCTGCAACCTTGCTTGTTTCAGCGACTTTTCTGATAAGTGTTACAGGACACATGCCAGTTTGGGCGCCTTAGTTTGGATCTTCTTGGGGAGGTTGATTAGGAGAGTGCCCTAGTAATGGGGACTGATACAATCAAAGTCTTAAGTGGATAGATTGCCATGATCAAAATTTCGGAATTGGCAGGTGCAGGCCTGTCAAGCCTAAAGCCACGGTGAGGATCTGGCTGCCTAATAAACACGGAGTTAGGTTTTAGCCCTGAGCTTTGCTAGCCCACAATAAAAAAATATACATTTTCTCTCCAGAAATCACAAAAATCTATACATTTTCTCTCCAGAAATCACAAGAATCTGACCAATATCGGAATTTAAATGAGGAATTCAATGCGAGTACAAAATTAGAGGTGCAGCATGAGAAGGATTAGTGGATCACCTGTTGTTAGAATCCGATGGAAAAATTAAGGACAACTGTAGGGGCTTATCTGAAAGCACGAGCTGTTCAGCTTGCAATTTTTTATGCCCATCGGAAGCATTTACTTTTAGAAAAGTATCGAAAATGCAATGAAACAGAACACGATTTCTTACCATTCTTTGAAACTGTAGGAAGTCAAATCAGAATTCGAATATCTGTATTAACCCTGGACTAAATTTGATTATAGAGCTTCCGGTCGATGCCTAATTGTTGTGGTTCTTACAAGAATCGCCCCATGATCACCAATACAGAGTAGGTCCATAGCCAATCTAATAAGTCATGATGTTCATGATCATTGATCTCGTCTGTGCTTACATTGTAGTCACTGTATTTACCAAAATTTTGAAAAAAAGGTTCAAACTTTTGTTGAATCTAAATGGGACGATTAAGTTAGCAGGTTCAGTTGAATACGCTGTTTAGATTGCTGGATACCAACTCCTATCTCTCCGATAATCCTTAAAACTACATTTATTGAAAACACATATAAATTTAATCTTTGATGTATTGCCTCACTCCCAAATCGTTATACTTAGTAAGGCAGTTGCGAGGTATTACGCTCTAAATAGAAGAAGGGCAAAGCTGGATTCAAGGAGCTACCATCCAGCATGTTCTCAACAAGAAAGAGACTAACGAATGTCCACTAGCAAGATTGAATTGAAATAAGAAAAGAAAAATCAAGCATTTCAGCCATAATTTTAACTTGTAATCATGACAAATACAAATACTTTAAGCCTGTGATATCACTGCAATGCCAACTTGAAATGGCCTGCACAACACACACAGAACAGTCTAAGAGTTTGCGAACTTGTAACCTGATATTATGAAACACTGTTTCAGTTTGACATTAATGAATATTTCTTGAAAAGTTTTGCTCACTGCTCCTGTGACTTCTGTTCCTGAAGGTTTACTAAGAACATCACACGTCAATAGGAATAGTAGTTCACAATAGCATGTAAAAATGCCTACGTTTTTCTTATGACAATCTCATGATTTCTTGTGCTTCCTTTCCTTGCCTTCATGGCAAAAAAATGTTAATCATAAATTTCTAGGCATCCCTATTTATCATTTTTCTAAAATTTCTTTCTTCCTAGGGTTATGAGAAGCAAAATGTTCAGTAATGCAAAAAAGAAAGATAAGATTCGTGCCATCTGTTTTTGAGGGGTAAAATTTTGTCTAAGCTCAGTTATTAGGGTTGTCAAGGCTTTGTTTTGCTTTCCAATTTAGAAAGACTAATAGTACTCGAGTAACCTCAATCAAACTCCTTTGGCACTTTTCACACCTCCTCAGGCATCATATACCTTCATAAAAGAAAAATTGACATAGTCTTCTACAACATTCCTTTAATCAAGTGAAAAGGGGCTTGCTTTTATCATCTCCCTATTTTCTATCACAATCATTTTGGGAAGGAAATCCTCAAGGACAAAGATTTGGGAAACAATGGCATTTGGAAGTTCATCATGTAATGTGGTTGGGAGCTTTCCTTACTCAATGCTGGATAGAAGATTTGTAGCAACATGAGATTCACTTCATCTCACCACCAATTGAGATTTGAATTCTTCCAAGAAAAGTAATTGCCAACAAATTCTGTTGATTTTTTTAATGACAAAATCAGAAATATTTCATTCACACATTTTGTCAAACACTTAGCAACCTAGAGATAACTGTCTTCTTAAATTTCAGAAATGCATACCCACATTCAGAAATTTCTATAAGCAGAAATACACATTGTTAAGCAAAATATGCAGCGGAAAT
>ML780878.1:476166-489838 GCA_009831015.1 Picea engelmannii | reverse complement strand
TAGAGATTTGACTGGCATCGGACCGCAAACATCTGAGTGTATTAGATCTAGAATCTCCTTAGATCTATTGTTGCTGCTTGGGAATGATTTCTTGATATCCTTTCCAAGAGCACATCCTTTGCAAATTCCTTCATGTGTAGACTGCAATTCTGGTATTCCTTCAACCATCTTTTTGAGAAAAGGTAATGCTTGATAGTTAATATGAGCGTACCTTTTGAGCCAAAGTTCATTGGGATTGACTTCATCATGTACAAGACCTTCTTCATTTTGTTCTAGTAGTCTATATAGATTTCCTTCACAACTTCCAATAACCCTAGCATTCTCTATGTTGGAGTCTTTATGCCAAGATAACACTTTTCCATCTATGAAAGCTATTCTGTTTCCTTTGTCTTCTAGGCAGGATATGGATACAAGATTCTTTTCTAAACCAGGTACATATAAGACATTGCTGAAATGAACATTGTTACCTGTTTTCAACTTGACGGAGGCTTGTCCAAATCCTTCTATTGGGTAAGTGCTTTTGTCTCCAAGCTCTACCTTGTATGATGTCTTCTTCTCATTTAGATTTGAGAGTCTGGCTTGATCTCCTGTCATATGCCAAAAGCTCCACTATCAATTATCCACATGTCATCTTTAATTGTTCCTGTTAGTGCTGAGTAGTGTAGATGACTAGTCTTTTCAATCATGACTTCGGTTGACTGGTGACTGGTCATGCCTTGATCCAAAACTTCAACTTTGACGATTCCGCCTTCTGAGAGTGCCAAGAGATGCACTTGACTAAGGCACACTTGAATACCTTCTTCTTGAACGAGATGTTCCATCACAAGGTGTTGGATCAGGGTTTTAGGGTTTTTGCAATTGCTCCTGCTTGTAACCCTAGCGACAGTGTCTTGGAAGCTGCTCCTGCTAGTAACCCTAGCGACAGTTCTTCAGCGAGCTTAGTATCCTAATGGTTATGCTTCCTTCCAGCGGTTACACTGAATGAAGGAGGTGTGGGCCCATAACCTGTTAGAATGTGTTCGTTTTACCATAGACAATATCACTATTGTCACCCAACCATAGGCCGAAGCCACTCTCCGAGCACCTTGACCTTGATAGAGAGAAGAATCCTGGTAGCAATCCAATAGCCAAGCAAGGCTAATGCAACAAGCAAGGAGTAACCAAAGCTGATCAGAGAGTCCATCCCAAAAAGATAGAAGCAATAGGCTTTAGAATTGGTGGCAACACCTTCTCCAGAACTTGCGCACAAGACTGCCAGACTACAGTGCGAACAAGTGCCTCTCTGCAATTCTAAGATGTGTGTGTCAAATGAAGACTGGCGCCTTGTATTTATACTAATCCTGGCAGACTGCTTGGGCCGACTTCTCATTTTGGGTACTAATTAATTCATATTAATTATCTCTCTCAGCCGACATCTCTTCTAGGGTTACGTTCACTTCTTTTCTTTCTTCCAAAATATTCTAATCTTGTCAAAGGTCACAATGGAGGTTGATACCTTCCGAAGCTACCATAATATCAACACCCATGTCCAGGATTCTAGCTACAATAGTAGGGGCTTCATCTTCAGCTCCATTGCAACCGTCTGCATCTACTTTTGCACTACCACCACGTGGAGGCCCACGCAGTACCCGCGGTGGTGGAAGGAGGATGGGATAATTGTTTACAATTTGACGATTCTCCTTTTTCATTACTTTATATGTCATAGTATATAGATGATAGATTCATAGTATTTGGCAACTAGCTCAGACTTCAGTTTAATCTTTAAACTTTAAACTTTATTGTTTTGGACCTTTCGGTCTTCATACTTCAGTGTAGATGGCCTATTTTGTAAACATAACTATTTGGTCTTGACTCATGTTATTGTTGACAGTTTTTGGATATATGATTTCATTTCATAAGTTTATGGTCTACTTTCTATTATATCAATATGGATTAAAAATTTGTATGTTGGTTTGTAAGTTTGTAATTGCTAGAATCTAGAATCTAGATGGTTGATGCTCGGATGATTAATCATTGATGAACTATGTAGTATGGATGCCATTTCTATCTATATTGATGTACAAAATATGCATGTTTTCATATATTCTGCAGTTGATTTGTCTTTCTACATGTTTTTTTGAATATAAATGCAATATATATATATATATATATATATATAACAAACGCTTTTGGGATGCTTCGCTTCGGAGGATTTTTGGAAAATGACGCTTCCGACGCTCCCGCTTCGTGCAACTAGACATGCAACTTTATGCAATTCGACTTTTACAACTTGTCCTTTTATAATTTGAGTTCAACAACTCATTCAACTTGACTCTTAACATGGCAATTCGAATTTCTTCATGGTGGATGGTGTTACACGTGCCAACGCACTAGATCAATACATTTACATCATTTGCAATATCAGTAGATTGTTTGTTTCTAGCTCATAGGAATTTTATGTTCAACGGTACTTCAACCTAACTTTTGTTAGATGCCTTGACTTTTGCTCATGGCTCACAAGGCTTGACTAGGCTCACAGAGGTTGTACGTTCCCCCTGACTTTTGCACTAGTCTGTCTATGTTCACAGAGGTTGTATGTTCCCCCTGACTTTTGCACTAGTCTGTCTATGTTCACAGAGGTTGTACGTTCTGCCTGACTTTTGCACTAGACTGTCTATGCTTACAGAGGTTGTATGTTCCCCCTGACTTTTGCATTAGACTTACATCTTGACTTTTGTCTTAGACTTACAAGGCTTCTACCTTTGCCTTGGCTTGACTCACAAGATCATGTAGCATCTCATTCGTCTTGACTTTTGGTTTGACTAACAGAGGTTGTACGTTCCCCCTGGCTTTTGTCAATACCTCACAACACTGGTTGATTCTCCAAATCTCCTTGGCTAGCCTCAGGGTGGCTCATATGGCCTCTCATTGGAGAATGACTGTCGATGCTGCCAAATTTAAAAATATATAGGTAAAATTGACAATTTTATCATGAATAACTTATTCAGATTTTATTGTTGTTTAATAGGAATTGTGGGTGTAGCAGTGGGTGCTACAGTATACATATTTTCAATATATATATATATATATATATAAGTAAAATTGCCAATTTTTTCATGCAAAACTTATTCAGATTTTATTGTTGTTTAATATTTTGTTAATACTTCAATTTTAATGACCATATATATTTAGGTAAATTTACCAATTGTAATATATATATATATATATATATATATATATATATATATAAATTGGCTATATATATAAAAGGTAAAATTGCCAATTTATTACAATTAAACATAATATATAGTCATTAAAATTGAAGCATTAGCAAAATATTAAGCATCAATGAAATATATATATATATAATAAGGTAAAATTGCCAATTTATTACAATTAAACATAATATATGGTCATTAAATGAAATTTGACCAAGTTATTCACAATACATGCATCCATTCAAAAATAAGTTGACAATAACTATTAGATTCACCATTCAACGCAGAGAGATTCATCCTTATGGAATTATAACACTGACAAAATGCAAATGCCAAAACAATAAGCCTTGAATTTATAGGTAAAGGTCTAGGCCAACCTGACTCATATCAATGAGGCCTTGGATTTCTTCCCGACCCCCCTTGGATGGGTCAACCGGCTTGCTCGAGGTTCTTGTGGATCTGTCATTCCAGACCCCAAAACGGACATCATTAGTCCCCCCTCGGATGGGTCAACCATCTTGCTCAAGGCTCTTGTGGAGCTCTCGTTCCACAAGAAAGGGGTTATCAGAATTGGCTGTATGTCTTCTTTTGGCTATGCTGCAATCCCTCCTAAATTCTAATAGATTGTGTACCACATTTATGGCCAGCATAGAATTCGATGCAATGTCTGATCTCCTGATTGAGTGCTGATCTTCGGAGTGCCAGAAAAATGACATAACACTATCCTTTCTCCAAGTCTTCCCTCTCAGCTATGTATGTGCAGGCTTGGCATGGAATACAGATTTAGGAATTGTGGGTGTGGCAGTGGGTGCGACAGTATACATATTTTCAAAATATATATATATATATATATATATATATATATATACGGGTAAAATTGCCAATATATTACTATTAAATATGATGTATGGTCATTAAAATTGAAGCATTAACAAAATATTAAACATCAATGAAATTTGAATAAATTATTCATGATACATGCAACCATTCAAAAATCAGTTGACAATAACTAATAGATTCATCATTCAACGCAGAGAGATTCATCCTTATGAAATTATAACACTGACAAATTGCAAATGCCAAAGCATTAAGCCTTGAATTTATTTAGAAGTCCTGTCCACTTGTGGTAGCAAGCGATAGATAGAGGTCTAGGCCAACCTGAATCATATCAGTGAGGCCTTGGATATCTTCTTGACCCCCCTCGGTTGGGTCAACCGGCTTGCTCAAGGCTCTTGTGGAGCTCCTATTCCAGACCCCAAAATGGACATCTCTGGTCCCCCCTCGGATGGTCAACCAGCTTGCTTGAGGCTCTTGTGGAGCTCTCGTTGCAGACCCCAAAAGGGACATCTCTGGTTCAATAGACAAGTTAGTACCTTAGTCACCTGGTTTGTGTTTGTGTTTGAATTCGGGGAGCTTGAAGTTCAACAAAAATTCAATAGTCAAGATTTTGGGGATAAAATTCGGCATTAAGTTTGACATACTATAAAATTTGAAAAATAAAAAATATATAGATATAAATATTGAAAATTACACATATTTGGTTGGTTTACAATTTATTGCTTTAATTTAACAATATTACTTTTATATTTGAATATAATAGAAATGAAAACACAAAGATTAAATGATTTTTGTATGTCACGATCATTATAATTTATTAAAAGACACTAGGTTTCAAATACTAATTAAGTTATGAAATCTAATAAACTTATGTATTACATTATTAAATATAAATTAAGTTAAAATAAAGTAATGTTTATACTTAATTTTATTAATATCATAATTAATTTTTATTAATGTTTTATATTATTTTTTATGAATAAAAATATTGAACATAAATAAAAATTAAAAACTTTATACATCTTATTCTTATGTTTTATCTTCATCATAGTTTCACTATACATTTATTAATCTCATTTACTTAGCTTTAATCATATTTATTTGTACTCAACATTAACATTAAGATGGAAATGGAGCGCTGAAGCTTGAAGCCATGTCGCGGTCAGGGGTATGCTGGAGATGGAGTGTCGTCGGGGTATGCGACTGCTCAGAGAAAGATGTTGGCCGCTCGACGCTGGACAATGGACTGGTCAGACTCGATAGTGGACATTCGAGGGCGAGGGAAAATGCATGGGTTGCAGACGGAACTGAAAGATAATTGAAATGAATGTGGGCGGCAACACAAAAAGGGTTTTAGTTCGCGGGCAAATTTAATCGATTAAATTCGGGATTGGATAAAAATCATCAATTTTCAAATTTGAAGCTTGAAAATTGGCGAATTTGAGGAATAAAGCAAAAAAATAAATAGCCTAGCCTATCACACCCGGTTGCTACTCCATTGCTCCTTTCCTCGTACCCTGCCCCTGCACACTTGGATGAAAGTCCTTCTCCACCCAATCAATGAGATCTCCTATCTCACTCTGTGTATACTTGGCTTCCTCCTCAGAGCTGATCAAGCTCTAGTACCATGTTAAATTTTTGAACCCAACACTCGACAATTTATTTTCTAGCAAACCCTTGCTGTAATAAACTCATTAAGCAAATTTACTGAATAAAAGCACGGCTGAGTTTTTAACGCTCTAAATAAAATAAATCAGTGGAAGCACAACAAGGAAACCATACACTTGCACACATATTTTTCTAGGTAAATACCCCTGGAAAACCCCCGAAGGGAAAACCAATACCTTGTTGATTTTATTAATAAAATCTGGGCTCTCGTCATGGGATAATTGCCCACCTGAGGAATATACAAAACAACAAATAACCTGGCCTATCACCTGACTACTACTCCTTTTGCTCCTTTCCTCGAACCCTGCCCCTGCACAGATGGATGGAAGTCCTTCTCCACCCAATCAATGAGATCCCACATCTCACTCTGTGTGTCTCTTCCTCTCACTTAGGCTACCTTTTATAATCTTGAGTTTACGCTAAATCCAAAACCCTAGATCTCCAAAGTGATCAATGGCTGAGATTAGATCTAACCTTCACTTTATGATCTAATGGCTAGGATTTAATTTAACTCACTAATACCAAATACTTAGGCATTTAACTTAAATTAAACACCATTAATTATAAAAGTAAATTCAATTTAATAATCACCTTATTAAAGTGAATCTCCCAAGTCTTGAGAGGTATTAAGGACGACTTCCACATGTTAGACACAATCGATGTGGAAGTGTACTTGTTCAATGATACAAACATCAACACTATGTACTTACACTGAATGTAATTTTTTATTCCCATTGGCCTACTTATTGTGGTGATTTGTTGGACACTAATAAAATTATCTTATCTTATATATGCCAATTTAGAAAATGCCAAGAGTCGAGACTTGATAGTTAAAAATTAAAATTACCTTTCACCATCATACTCTTTAGTGCCCTCTACATCATTTAATGCAAACAATTAAGTTCTCAACTTGGTGATAAGAGCCTAGCAGAAGCAAGATGAGAGCTAGATGTAAAAACATAAACATATGCATCGATACCTCCGGCTATTGATTCATTCTCCTTTGAAAGAAAAGATTTGCTAGCTCATGGTAAGTAAGTCCAAATCACCATCTTCAGGATTCACATCCCACAACTTTGAAGAAGCGTCGCCAGAAGATCTTAAATACAAAACAACAAGCATCATGGTAGATAGGTCCAAATCACTATCTTTAGTATTCACATCCCACAACTTTGAAGGCCTCTCTTTGTATTCATCCTTTAACGGGAAAGAAGGTGAAGATTTGTATGAATATATGCAAGGTTTTCTGCCTTTGTTATTGTCAATTTGTTTCTCTTTACAGAGTGTTTAAAGCCATAAGTGCACTAATTTCTCTTAGCCACTGAAGAGTTGGCAGCATGTGAAATAACTTGAATTACTAATCATTGCGACTCTTTGGATCCATAATATGGTCACCAAGAGATTGTTACGATTGATTCCCCCATATCAACATGTGTGTGACTTTGGACATTTCCAAATGCCTTGATGCCATTAGTAAACATGGTAAGCTTACTATGAAGTAATACGGTCTTGGTAGGATCAAGGCATATTTTGGTAAATGTCGCTTTGGATCTAGCAACTAAATCTTTACCAAGTTGCAGGAAACACCCAACCAACCCACGTGCCAAAACCCAAAACTTGCAAAAATGTTGAAATGGGTACAAAATGGCTTGGAAACACTGTATGGTTCTGCTCATAGCTTTTCGGTGCTGTTTCAGCTCATTGTTGAAGTTCTTCATTCCCACCCAAGTGCCCCAAAGGGGCTTGGGACCCATATGAGGTCTAAAATGCCTAATCTATGGAAAATGAAGACAAATCAACCTTTAATTCATTTCTAAATCTACGTACTTAATTTTTAGATTCATTTGGAAAAGAAGAGAAGTCTCTAGAAACACTAGCAGCCCTCTTTCCCTTGAGAAACCTCTTCCTTTCACTCATTTCTCACGCTTTCTTCTGCACCAAGAGATTCTTACTTCAACAACAAGCCTTTAAGTTGTGATTTGGAGCATTGGGACCAAACTTGGGTGCATTTCCAAGAAGATGGCGACTATAGGTAGCAAGAGCATGGTTGTGGGAAACAAGAAGGTTTTGGGCAACCTTATCTTTGGTGAGTAGCTTTCTTTACTGTTTTTGCAGCATTAATGGCTTTTGAAAGTGGCATTCTCATATCCCTAGACCCACTAAAGCAAGTAGACAACATGAATACTATCCTCTTTGGAAGTATGTTACCAAGCTCAAATAAATGGGTTGTGGTGGTTCATGTGAATGGTGTAATCTATGCAAAATATGTTGAAAAATCTTACTATCCCCAACACATAGATACTTTACTACCTTGTGTATTTCCTTGTGATAAATAAATTACAGCTCATAGAATAAAATATACTGGCTAGAAATAAAACAACGGAAACAAAAATATGGAAACCAAACTTCATACAACACAAAAATTCTGTCCTTCAAATCAACTTTTCATTAAATAATGACTCCAAGTTTACAAGGGCTCCCTTACTGGGAAAATGGCCCACTGAGGATAAAATACAAATACAACAAACCTGGCAACTCAGGCCCTGAAGAAACCCTCTGCTTATCTGTCCCTGGATGACTCTGTATGAACTGTACGTGCCTTGCCCCGCTTGTGCAAAGAGTACGTACGTGCCCGTGAATCTCTATCCGGTGCATATGTACGTGCATTGGGATACCTTCCTGGTGCGTATGTACGTGCCCTAGCTACCTGTTCGGGGCGTACGACCTACTGTACGATTTGCAAAACTGCCCAGATCCTTGCCTATGATCTGTACGACCCATAAATTGGTCCTTTGATTTTTGGTTGCTGGGTTTTTCCCTCCTGCTGCACCTTTGCACTTTCATCCTTTGGACTTGATCTCTAGATGAAAGTCCTTCTTCACCTTTGCCGAGATTCCCTTGAATCACAGTGCTTCGTGACTCAAGCACTTGAGCAAAAGTCCTTCTTTGCTCTCTATCCTTGATCCCCTTGTGTCATAGTGCTTCATGACTCAAGCACTTGAGCAAAAGTCCTTTGCTCCTAAGTGGATATCTTTCTCTTTCACCTAGCCTTGCTTTTATAATATTGAGTTATGACCGGATCAAAGATAACCTTAATCTCCAAAGTGATTAATGGTTGGGATTAGATCTCAACTCACTTGAGATCAATGGCTAAGATTCATTTAATTCACTAATGCTAATAACCTTAACATTTCATTAAATAAACTCACTTTAATTATAAAAGCACTTTACTTTAGTAATTCCTTTAATTAAAGTAAATTACTAAGGTTGAAGGCTTTGGATGACTTCCACACATCTAAATACTTAGACATGTGCAGAAGTACCTGTCCAATGCTACAAACATCAACAACATAGAAGGGTAAAGGGTGTTGATATTTGTGCACATACTAAAAAACCGGAGGTGAGGGTCCAATATGAGAAAGAGCATAGTGATGCTCAAAGGTTTAAATATCAAGGAAGCAATATTGGTAGCTATACTTGCTTGGATGTTGGTAGTGAACCAAGGATTGTCCATGAAGCAAGGAAGAGGAGGGCTACATGGGGTTGAAAAAGAGTCATCAAAAGTCCCAACCGCAGCTAAAGAAAATAGATTAGTGAAAAGGCTCAATGTTCAAGGGAGAGAAGAAGTTGAGACAAGAGTGGCAAGGGCCATCTATTTTTCTGGTATCCCTTTTAATGTGGTTTGATCTCCATATTGGTAGGAGTCAATGAGGGCAATTAACACAACCCCTTGAGAAATGTCCAAATAGTATTTCTCAAGAAAAGAGGCAGTTTCTTGAAGATGTCTTAGGACCAATTCGTAGTTCATTGAGTAGGTTGGGGGTTTCCATTATTTTAGATGGATGGATGGATACAAGGTGTAGGCATTGATCAACATTGTTGCATCATCACCAAAAGGAACAATGTTTTTGAAAGCGAAAATTTGTTCAGGTAAGGTAAAAGATAGTAGTTTCATTGCTAAAATTTTAGTTGTTGCTATTAAGCAAGTAGGCCCAACTAATGTGGTCCAAGTTGTCACGGATAATGCCCCTATTTGCAAAGCCACAACTTGATCGATAAGGGTAAATATAATCACATTTTTTGGACTCCTTGAACTGTTCATAATTTACATTTGATTTTAGGAGAGTTTGACGCTAAAGCTCCATGGATTGAGGAGTTCACAGGGCAAGATAGGGGCATCATAAATTCATCACCAACCACCACCTGTCTCAAGCAATATATTGAGAATACTTCAAATTGGAGTTTTTGAAATTTGTTGAGATAGGATATGCCTCAAACTTCATGTTGCGTCGCCTTGTTGCGGTCAAATTTGCATTAGTGAGTATGGTGGTGGGTGTGACTTAGGTTGATTGGAGATAAATAGATTTAGAGAGTGAATTATGGTGTGTAGGTTGTTGATTGACGATGATTGGTGGAACAAGATATATTTCTTGTTTAAGTTCAGATTACCTGCATTGGAGCTTCTCTGACAGGCACACATAGACAAAAATTTCTTTGGAGAGATTTACAATGGCATGGATACCACGGTAATTGGTTGAGAAAAATGTGGAAATTATAGGTGGTGAATGGAATGAAGAAAGCCTTCTGGAGGTTGTTTCCAAATTCTTTACAAACCAAGGTGAGTTCGGTGTCCAACCATTTCGCCTCAAGGTTATCTTTCGCTTGATCTACTTCCTTCATAGATTCAGATCTTTCAGGAACTCTGATTCCAGGAGGGAACGATATCCCTACCTTGCACTTTGCTCCTCAGAGGTCCTCGCCGCAAATCACTCCACAGGCCACACACGAGGATGTTTTTCAGAGGTGTCCCGACTTCTCCAGTCGATGACCATCTCCCTAGAGTGCCTTCCCCCTTTCAGATACTACTTAGATGCCCCGACCCATCTCTTGCCGACTAGACAGATTGTGAAACGAGATATCGGAGAGGACATATACAAATTATATATCCAGGTCACCTGGACCTCACCCTTGTCGAGACTGGGCTCGAAGATGTGGTTCTACTTGGAGCACTTCATGTAGTTGCAGGATGGTATCATTATCTGCCCCCCATACACGTACAAACATTGGATGCACTCACTCAGGATCCCTTTGGGACAACTCCGGGTTGGTTCTCATTGAATCTGAGTAGAGACTGATCACCATATTCCATGTTCTGATAGGATTTGCTAGATGTGTCACCTACAAGAGCTAGAGACAGAGAGACACCTCATTTTTCGGTGCCCTGTTTACTATGAGATCCGAGGACGTTACTATTGCCTCTACAGGGACTCAGGGGACTCCCTCTCTACTTTCTTTCGATATTAGGATTAGAGGTGCCTAGCTCTTTTCATCATGGAGATTCTTAGTCACAGATACCAACTCTTGCACACTGCCCTCCACTCGGGATAGATCAGGAGAATCACTTCATACTTCCATGCCCTCCCACCAGATCGGAGCAACAAACGACAGTCCGAGTTCCAGATTACTTCAAACCATAGAGTGGTGAGACCTCGGGCCCATTCTTCCCCTTAGAGATCGATTGATATATTCGAGATCGGTTCGGAGTTGCAAGACCATACACTCGATCACATAGCCTCATCGCGACAGATGTTTCAGCTCCAGACGAGTCCAGAGCAGGGCACCACTTCTTGCCCATCGGACCGCCCCCCAACCCCAGGAAAGCAGTCAAAGATCTATTCATAACTTCTTTCCTTCGACCTCGGTTGGTAGGAGAACTGAGCTTCTTCTCTCCTACATTCCGCCTAGGATCATACAACTGGATCCCCCTATTGTACTCGAGGACTTCGACAGTGAGCCAACACGACCCTCGCCATCGGTCATTATATCCAAGAGACATTGACCTCACTAGCTTCACCTTCAGATCTTTTCTCTCTCGACTAGTATTGAGTTGTCCAACTCCTACCATGGACACTCCCACTTTGTATTACTGCACATATGATACTGTTATATACACTTTTTCCTTGGCTGTAATTAGACCAAGGGTTTCTTTCTTTTTGTTATTCTCAACATTATCTAGGAGATGCTTTTGCACTCCCACATTGTACCCACACTTGTTGTATTCTTCAGTCCCATTGACCTACTTTTGTGGTCATTCATTGGACATTAATAAATTGTTTTATCTTATCTTATCTTATCTCACAAGTGGTAGGCTCTTCATTAACAAAAAGGAATTGGAGCACTTGTGGTTTCATTCATTTTGTGAAATGCAATAGGTTGGGATCACAAAATGTTGAGGATCTTGTCTATGTGCATTCAAACCTACGCCTTGTGTTTTGTATGGGTGAAGAATATACAAGTGGGCCTCATAAAGATTGGGACGTGGATAGACTTTGAACTCTATCTTCTTGCTCTTAATTTTGATGGTGATGTAGGTGGAAGTGGAGCTACCTCTTCTTCCTATCCATAATCTAGTTCTACTGAACAAGCATCTTGTTCTATTTTTATTGATGATGATGAAGATGAGATGGATATGTATTAGGCTTTAGTTCATGTTATCTTGGGCCTTGGCACATATAGCCTCATATATAAAGGCTGATTTTGGATGTATAGCCTCATCTATAAAGGCTGATTTTGAAATTTGGATGTATAGGCTACAACCTCATAAAAGGCTGATTTTGAAATGCGGATGTATAGGCTATAGCCTCATCTATAAAGGTTGATTTTGGATTTTTGCATAATGTAATCATCTATGCGAGTTAATATAGACATGTGTTTCCTTCTAAATTGTTATTTATTTGTACCATTCTTATTTTCTTGCAAAATAACGTGTTAAAAAATATCTATCTATCTATCTATTATTTTTATTTTATATTGCATGTCCCAGATATTCTCGTTTTTTGTTTTTTGGGGGGGAGTCATGTTTCCAAGCTTTCCCGTTTCCGAAACCTGTACATGTTTCTAAGTCTTGTGCAACTTAGCCTTCTTATCATTGTTTGGAGGCCCCTCTTTACTCCAAAATTCACTGTAAGTCTCATCATAGTACTTGGGATTCAAGGATATGCCAAAGCATGCAATTGAGTATTGTACTTGTCTTACCTACTAATCAGTATTTCCTTGATGATGTTGACAACTTAGGGCCTTTCACTTGCAAAAGTTGTTGAACTCTTTCTAAAATACGATGTGTGTCCTTATAAAACATCACTTATCATAGGCAAATTTGTATCACAAAGCTAAACAAAAAAAATGGGATCACATTTTGAGATGACAAAATCTAATTGACTTGACTAAGTCCAATAAGGATAATCTACCTTACGCCTTGTGCCTTTTTAGTGTTTTCTTGCCCCAAATTTGCCATTGTTTGCTAGCAACCATACAAGACAAATCGACTTTCTTCTCATCTATTCTTTGCAGCATGACATAACGAGAGGCAAATGTAGTTTCTATAAGCTTCAATAATTGCAACTTTGAAAAGTTCCTATTCATGGCTTGTGCATATTGGTGGTTTGTGATGAAAGCTTGGAGATCTATGGTAGTTACAAGAAGCTCTTTCATCCCCAACTTGAACTGGAACCGGAATCAGAACCTGTAATGAACCGGTCGAACCTGTTTTTTTTAAAAATACATAAAATATTTAAATTTTAACGAAAAAATATATTTTTAAGATTTTAAATCATGTTTCCAAAGCATTAGAGACAATTAGAGACAAAATATCCAAAGGATGCTCATGAATATATCAAAATGGCACCAAGTGCAATACATATCTAGAGATCGGAACATAAATACATAATCAAGGAGGCTCTAAAGTCAAAATGGCCTCGCCGCAACAACAAAACACATACTAACATCTCCTCTAACATCTTCCCTCTAACATAGTGTTTCTCCTCTAACATCTTCCCTGCAAGAACATAGTTAGAGGCATTATCTGTGATGACCTGAACAACATTCTCCACCCCCACCTCCATAACAACCTCATCTAATAGCTCAAACAACAAGTTTGCATCTTTGACCCTGTCAGATGCATCAACTGATCT
>ML780878.1:455637-471195 GCA_009831015.1 Picea engelmannii | reverse complement strand
TAGTAAGTGAAAAAACACTCCAGAGTATAACTCACGCTTAGGACTTAAGGTGGCTAAGACCTTTTATAAGTTCATCATGCAAACACCTCTTATTACAATTTTTTATGGAAAATGTAGAGTAACAGGGTGGTCTTTATGACCAGCTGAATTTCTGAACTCTGAATTTTGAACAAGTGATGTTCAAACTTTGGCGGCTCGCTGGAAGTCCATCTCAGTGCAACTTTGATGGATAACAGTATCGATCAAACCATTTGAAATTATGGACAGCCCATCATACTCCAATTTTAACGAACTGGTTTTAACAAGCTTCAATTGTACATTCCTCCCTCTTCAAAAGGGTGGTGCATACTTTCTTGAAATTCGGGGTTTTGTAGCCTTTAGGAGCTTCATTGATTGCTTGAATCATGTCTTGCTAATATGGTGACCATACAACATTAAAGGGATTGCCACATTCATAAATACAACAAACAATCCTGCGATCACATTCGTCTCTTCTTCCAATGTCAAACAATTTCCCCACTAGACTGGCATTTAATCTCTTTCAAGATTCTTCAACTATCATGGGCACTTTGGTTTTTTATGTTGTTAGAGGAGGCTTTCTCCTCCTTTAATCCCTTACTACAATAACCTCATCTTTCTCTCTTTCAAGTCTTGCCCTTGCCTTGGGTGATACTTAGTAACAGGACACAGCCCCTAGGGGTGCTGTGTTGATATCGTACAATTCGGACATTGACATGCTAGGATACATGTTGGACATGTCCTAAAACAGGACATGTGCCCTAGACATGTTCTACCTGTTTGACTCTAAAAAACAATTTCCATTGCTATTTTCTCACTTTTAGTTGTACAGAAAGAGCTCTTACGGTCTCTCATTGTGCAGGTGAAGCGTAAAATCGAGATTTGAAGGGATTCCAAGTGTTTTATAAATGTTCTATTTTCTAAAAAAATTGGATAGTTATGTCTATATTTCATTTTTGTATTAGTATTCGTAATTTTTTTAATATGTATATATATATAATTTTTTTGAATATATATATAAAACGTGTCCTATGTCCTCATGGCATGTGACTTAGGTGATATATGTTTGCACTTCTCAATTCCATACCTGAGCAAAGCAAGCAAATGGGTTTTCACCCATGTAAACTATTAATAAGATTTTTCTTCTCCTTTCCCCTCCAACTTGTAAAAACAGTGTTCCATCCCTTCCAACTTGCAAAAAACCCTATCTTCTTGCTGCTATGTGCTCTTAAACCTTGATGTTGCAATTTCTAAATGCACAAATTTACTCTCTTAAGGTTTGGGAGGGGTTTTAGTGAAACTTAAGGAAAACAATAAGAAAATGGGGGCAGGGGCAGGGGTGGCAACAGCAGTTGGAGGCATTTTCCATTAGGGGAAACACCTCCTGATTAGATCGTGTAAATTTTAAGTCCTAGGTGACTGCTGTCCTATGTTTCTCTCAATTAAATAAATTAAATCTGAACTTATTTAATTACAGAAATAAATTTTTCTGAACATGCAACAATCACATATATAGCTGAAAATGAACAGCGGAAGCATAAACACAATACACCAATAATTACACCCTCAAATCAGCTTTTCAGTTAAATTCCAAGCTTACAGGGAAACCTCCAGAAGCTGTCAAACTAACAGCTGTATGGTATACAGAAAAAATCAGATCTGCACTTACTGAGATAAATCTGCCTGCTGGACAACTGAGAATCTACCTGCCTGATCTGCTGTACCACTGTACAGACTGTACTTAGGCCTGCTTCTCGACCTCGGCTCCTCGCCCGTACTCTGAATCTGCTCAACTGATCTCTTGAGTCTTCTTGATATACAAAATGTGTGTTCAACTTCTCCTATCTTGTTCTATTTATGCTTCGAGAGAGATAACTAATCTCCTCAATCCTAGAAACTAACTTCCCAAATCTTAGCAACTAATCTCTTTAATCCTGGCAACCACTTTATCTCAACAATGAGGTGTACAGCTAAGATTAAATCAAATCTAACTCATTAATATTCTAGAATCTCTAGAGTATTTCATTTAGATTTCTAAGACTAGAAGAATTTTGGAAATTTTGACTTTCACTTTTATTTATTAAAGTGAAATTACAAGATGGTATTATTTCCCACTTTTACTAAGTGGTCACTAGAAGTTGTCTCAAACTACTTCTTGCATGTTCACACCTAACCTGTGCAAGAAACTCTGGCTCGAGCTATTTTTCTCAACAGTGCTTTTTTTGTTGCTTGGAAACACACCTAGGGTTGGATCCCGACACTCAGGAATCTGATGCAGATTTAGAGTGGGTAGGACAACCCTCAAGGGTGATGCTTGTAACTCAACCACTTCCAATGGAGGAGTGCAGATGTGTTAGAATGTGGTGTCTTTAAAGGAACATGTTAAGGGTCAACTTGTGCCATTTGTTCAAGATGCTGCTTGGACAAATGTTGTTATACCTGTAGTGATTGAGTAATTTGTGTGTTTTCCAGACACAATTGTATCTTTTTGAGAAGATGCAACAAGCAAAAGGTAAATTCGTTATAACACAATCTTTGCCCATGTTTGTACTCAAGAACATTGTATGTACAGCCAGAAATCCATGCAAAATACAATTTCTAGCTTTTCAATTGATGACATGGGAGCCATGCATGATTCCTAAAATTTATTTAGTCAAACCTTTGAGAACAATGGAGCTATATGGCTTTTAACRTCAAATAAGGCRAAGTGATGATAAGCATAATCCATATACTAACTGGAATTTAAAATATATTTAGGAAAATATGTTTTAGTCTTTTTTGGCAATGACTAGTAAGAGCAAGCGTTTACTGATTGCTGAAAGAAAACGATATTTCGAAGTTGCATGAAACGGGGAAAAGTTGCACGAAACGGGGAAATGTTTCAAAGTTTCTGAAACCGGGACGGTACGAAACAAGCCCTCAAAAAATGGAAACGTCGGGGGAACCGACGGCGTTTCCCGGCTGTACCGTACCCGTTTCGGATTGTTTCCGATGCCGAAACAGGGGGGGGTAGGGCGTTTCCTGCAACGTAGCGATATTTGAAAACAAACATTCCTTAAGCATAGTTGAAAGRTTTTTTGCTAAGAGAGGAGTGCAATTTGTTAGGTTTCATTGAGCCCATTGTGTAGAGAGAAATGCAATAAAYATGGAATGAAATTATATTAATGTTCACTGATGACCAAAATAGGTCAATGGGACTAGAAAATACAAGTAATGAGAGCAAACTAAAGAGTGCATAGTCATCTCGTCCCTGAAGGAAAACGAAAGTAAATGACAGGTAACAAAAAAAAGTGGGGTTAAACCCAGAATGGGTAAAGCCTTGACAAGGAAGTAGAATACAACCTGAAATAGACAGAACAAGTGATGCCACAATGGAGAATGCAAGTCAACCAAATGAGCGGAAAGTTGAAGAAAAAACACTCTTTATTCATGTCTAAACAGGAGGGGGATCTTGTATTCCAATCAATTATTTTGAAGTCACCAATATTGAGCATGATAATGTTAATAGAAGAAGGGCCTGGACAAAGAGGAGCCTATTGGCTATGAGAGGTAGAAGTGATCTCTACAAATAAGATCTCTTAACAGCCAAGGTCGATAAATTCCTAGAATCAGGAAAAAGTCTGGTTATGCATTCCTATTCATGAAA
Source organism: Picea engelmannii (assembly GCA_009831015.1). Lineage (NCBI taxonomy): Eukaryota > Viridiplantae > Streptophyta > Pinopsida > Pinales > Pinaceae > Picea > Picea engelmannii. The sequence goes on along the minus strand of ML780878.1, from coordinate 467,531 downwards.
ATATTGCTAGGCATGAGAGGAATCAACCTCCCTTCTATGTCAAGTACTGGAAGTTGGAACAAATGTGATGGGATGAAAGCAAGGCAGATTGAGGAAGGGGGCACTGTTTGATTGCTTTGCTTTTGTCCATACCAATATCTCTAATAGCTGCATGATGCTTAATGCTCCAATTGGCCAGGATGGGTGAAAAGGACAGGATCAATCTGGTAAATCTGGAGGAGCAATGCAAGGATTGCCATCTAATGGAAACCACTTCTCTAAGATACAACTTAACAAGGCCAAGCATCTATGGTCTGGATAATGGAAGAAGGTAAATAGGGATTCCCTGAGTCTTTGTAAAGAATGTGAAATCTTAGTTGGATTTTGTGATGAACGGGACACCTGGAAATGAAATGTTCATAATCCTCGACCTCCTGTTCAGAACATAGTTTACAAGTCCTGTTTTCCCGAGGGATGTGGGAAGGTGAAATCTTAGTTGGATCTTGTGATGAACGGGACACCTGAAAATGAAATGTTCATAATCCTCGACCTTCTGTTAAGAACATAGTTTACAAGTCCTGTTTTCCCAAGGGATATGGATATCTATCTCGACTTGCAACTGACCCTCAATTGCTGAAGAGGGATTCTAAGATCATGTGACCAATGCTACTGTAGTTACTCTGAACAAACAATAAGACGGTAGACCATCTGGCATCAATAATCTGTAAGAAATGGTCAGCCTGAAAGGCCTAGGTTTGGGCTAAGAGGTTTAGAAGGAGAAGCACAAGGAACTTCAGCACAGAAGGCTAGGTTGAGGTGAAGATGAAATTCACTTCTTACTGGCTTTGATTCTTTTTGCCAGTACTTTGTTTTTATAATTCTCATGCAGAAAACCTTGAATTGTCTAATCGATGACCCACTTATAAGAGGGAACGCCTCTACTTTCTTTGTTTGGGTTATAATTTCAAAGGTTCAAATCTAATTGGGTGTTTATATTTTATAATGTCATATAAGTATGAAAGAGTCTAGTGTCAATTTCTCAGAAATGTTCCTTCTTCTTACTTTAACTGTTAATAGTCACCAATAAGGATGAACATTTTTACTCCTTGTTTCACTTTTCTGAATGAGCAGGCCTTTCTTTTGTCTTTTAGTGTATGGTTGTCAACTCTTTTAGTGTAATGATAACTTCAATAATGTATTGTTTAACATTTGGTGTTTGCAGGTTGAAAAAATAGTTTTTGTTATTTTTTATTCTGGAGAGCGAGCAAGGACTAAAGTACTGAAGATTTGTGAAGCCTTTGGGGCAAATCGCTATCCTTTCCCTGAAGAAATCAGTAAACAAAGGCAAATGATAGGAGAGGTATGCTTGCATTTTAAGTTATCTGCGATTCTTCTGATTACAGTATAGATTTCATGGTTAACACAAGAGATATTTCATGACTAGTTTGTGTTGTTTTCCAGTGACAATTGTCAGGCTTCTCTTTTTTTCTTTAATTATTAATGCCTATTGTGCTTCTTATTTTTGGGACATTGTATGTTGAAACTGTTTACCTCTCCAACTCGCACCTAGGTGGAAAAAGTCCCAATCCACTAGTGCAACCTTAGAGGTAAGCTTAGGAAGGTTGCCACTGTTACCTAGGCATCCTCTCACTTTTGACCTGCCAAGGGGGGCTTCCCTACACAATCTAAGTCTAGAAGATGCAATACATGAAAGGATTGTCTGAGACCTAGGGTAAATCTGAATTCAAATGTATATCTTGATGGTAAATTTCAGATTTAAAGTAATAAATAAATATGCAAACTTAGTCTAAGAAACATATTTAAGTTATATGCATATAGGCTAACAGCAAATCTCATTTTTATATGACAAGAAGGCAATTTCCTGATTTGTAAGAGTACAAAAAAAGAGAGTAAACATTTAGTTTTTTGTGGTGCTTGAAAGGAGAGACAAGTGCCAAATTCCACTTAGGGCATATGGAGTCAAGAAAACCATCTAAGAGGGCTGTTTGTATGTGTTAGTAGGGCTGGATGTGCTGAATAAAGCATGCTACAGCCAAACTAAAAGAAATACTGGAAAAAGAACAGACAATTGAAAAGAAAGGGTCCTCAATGAGATACATCTTTGACTAGCAATGCGGTGTACTCTATGGCTGAAAATATAAATCTGCAACAATGCCTAAGATGATAGATGCAAATAGTAATTCCAAACATAAAATAAGAAAGCACTAGGTTAGGAAAAGACCACACCTAATGACTTCCAGCATGGTAGGTGTTGATGTTTGTAGAATCGGATAGGTACTTCCACATAGGTTTAAGTGTATAGATGTGTGGAGGTTTTCCAAAGCCTTCAACCTTAGTAATTTACTTTTAATTAAAGGAATTATTAAAGTAAAGTGCTTTTATAATTAAACTGACTTTAAATTTAATGAAATGCTAAGGTTATTAGCATTAATGAATTAAATGAATCTTAGCCATTGATTTCAAGTAAGGTAAATACTAAAATCTAATCTCAACCCTTAATCACTTTGGAGATTAGGGTTATGTTTGATTCGGTCATAACTCAAGATTATAAAAGCAAGGCTAGGTGAAGGAGAAAGACATCCACTTAAAGAGCAAAGAAGGACTTTCGCTCAAGTGCTTGAGTCACGAAGGACTGTGATTCAAAGAGATATCAGCATAGGTGAAGAAGGACTTTCATTTAGAGATCAAGTCCAAAGGAAGAAAATGCAGGTAGTGCAGCAATGAGAAGAAAACCCAGCAGGCAATAATCAAAGGACTATTTTTTGGGGAGAAGATATGAGGTACCAACAGACAGATCTAGCAAATTTGAGGTACCAACGGGTAGATCTAGCATATCATAGGTACCAATGGGCAGATCTAGTGCAGATCTGAGATACCAATGGACATATCTAGCAGATATGAAGTACCGGCGGGTAGATCTAGCATATCTGAGTTACCGGTGAAATAGATCTAGTGCAGATCTAAGGTACTAACAGACAAATCTAACAAATTTGAGGTACCAACAGGCAGATCTTGCAGATCTGAGGACCAACAGGCAGATCTAGTACAGATCTGAGTGTAACATTTGCCACACATTGAAAAGAAAGAGTTCTTTGATCCTCCAAAATCTTTTACTTGCTATTCAACAATAGCTCTTAGAAATTTCTGAACTCTCTTTAGGTTTATTTTCATCATCACTATCAATGTCATCACCCCCTTCTATTTCTTCCTCCTCTCCATGGTATGGGTCACTGCCATACTCCACTTTTTCCTCCTCCTCATTGGAATTTCGGTTTTTTGTCAACACCATCATAATTAAAAAACAAAGGCATAATGATAAACGACGTACCCATCATCTTCTTGAGAATCACCTACTGTTTGTGATAGAATGAAGGAGGAGGAATGGGAAAGAATAAGAGAAGAGGACATTCAACATAGAAAACATACAAGTTTACAACATATGGAAAAAAGAAAGCAAGAATGGGCTTAGATCTTACATCTTTATCTCCGATAATGGTTGAATGTAACTATGGCAACATATAATTTGCCTTCCAAGCTTTCACAAATAAGCTTCTCAACAACTAGCAAGAAGCCAGCTGAAAACCCTAGCGAAGATGAGTGAAATGTGTAATAAAATGAAAGAAAATGGAGTGAAAGAGTGTTCTAATCCATGAAGAAACCCCAGGCATGAATTCTTTTCCCTTGCCTTGGTGCCCACAAACTAAAAACAAAAAATTTTTGCCAGTGCTTGAGGAGGGTTTTTTATGGTTCGAAAACATCTTGCAAGCTTTGCTCCCTGATCATTTCCCATAGAACCAGGGAATGCTCAAATTCCCTAGGGTGCACTTCTAAAAAATGCTCTTGGTTGGGAGTGACCTGGAGGTGTGTTTTCAAGGGCACTTAGAGGTTGCTCCGACTCATAGCATGATTTGGAACACCGTAGGGTAAGGGATTTGAAGTATAAAAGGTTTTATATTCATTATTCTTATCTCCTTCATATTGTGTAAGGGTGAAATTGAGTAAAAGATAAAGGCTAGGCATTGACCATTGGGTTTGGTTGTCGTGGGAGTTTTGTATGCTAGCAACATTGGTGGGTACCTAGTGACAGTTTTTGTTGGCTAATTACGATGGGGTTTTTTTTGCATCAGGATTTCTTCCTCTTTGTAGTCAACCAAACACATATATATGAATACATGCTTGCTTATACATACATAGGCATGGTCTCATCCCTAGGGGTTGTGGATGTGTTCCTTGTGTTACCTAACTTATTGGCTACTCGATGATGCTAGTCAATGTTCTTGTTTGTCACTCGGGATTATTGAGTGCATCCACTGATGTACTTGGCACGATAGAGAAATGTATCGATTGTATCGGGGACATCTAGGCACGATAGAGAAATGTATTGATTGTATCGGGGACATCTAGGCACGATAAAGAAATGTACTGATTTGCATGTTTAGATCTATAAAATGCTAGTAATTAATGTCATTATTTTTAAAGATTCGATTATTTTGTTTTATTATTTTGGAATCCTTGACCCCCATCCTTAATGCCCAAGCCATGCTAGAATCTGCCCCCCCAATCCTTTATGCCCAAGCCATGTAGGAATCTTTCCTAACCTTGGGGTAGGCACATTACATTTAGTGAACATGGATGGGATTTTACATGTCGAAGTACTAGGTTTATTTACTTGGTACATTACTACTCATCTATGCTACGATGGTCGTTGATATTTGTTAGTTTATTCTAAAACAATGAATTGAAAAATTGGAAATTGAAATTTATTAATGTCCATTAAGACCAAAATAGGTCAAAAGAACTAGTGATTACAACCAACAATACTAGCCAAACCAAAACAAAGGGGTGCAAAATACCCCCCCTAAAATGAGATGAAGTAAAATAAAAATGAGTACAAGAGCAACAAAGCATGCTATGACAAAAATATAGGCATACACGTAGGTTATCCCAAGAAGGAAAACCTTGAAGGAGAGCTAGTAAAGAAACATATCACGGACAAAAATGCAATTGCCACAAGGGGTGGAGAGATCTGTCCTTGCTTATCATCTGAATCACTAGTGCAAATTTCAACACCATGTGCTCACTTGATAATGCCCTTAGGAGAGTGGCTTGCACTGATGAGGTCCTAGGGTAATCCCAAGTGGAATTAACTTGCTTTTGGTGGCATATAGGGCCGAAGAAGAGATATGACCATTCCTAACATCTATGGTCGAAGAACTCATAGTGGAAGGTAACAATGCATCTTTACAAAGGTGTCTTGTGTAAATGACTCTCCTGAGTAGCTTTGATCCTTCTAGAAGCCCTTGATGTAGCATGACATGGAGCTTGGGTGTCGTGGGTGAGGGAACAATGCCAAGTGGTCCTAGTGCTTTCCAACTGAGTAGTTGTGAGGCTCATGCCCCTAGTGTACTTGATTGGAAGAAAGGAGGAGGTAATCTGAGTAGCTTTTATTGAAGAAATTTGAAGTACATGTTGTTTGAGTGAAAGGGCTTGCTTAATGTAGGCAAGGCATCGCTTTAGAATATCTGAAGAATGTTGATTAAGTTCGACTTGCGTCCATGTAGAGACAATGAAATCTCCCTGTAATCGAAGTGTTTTTCAGTTTCAATCTCATCAAAGAGAAAAGTTCATAGATCCATTCTGTTGTGGTTAGATGATGCTTTGTCTCAACCCTCAACTGGTTTGAGCACACTTGAAATTGATTCTATGGAAAGGGAAGCTCATGTAGCAGAGGGAATTAAATATAACATGATTGAACACTAGTCTCTTCAATGATTTGGAGGAAGTGTTTGGAGTAAAAGGTCAACTTGGGGTTTAGAGGTTCAAAGTTTCAAACAACCTACTCTAGAAATGCAAGTGAAGCTCGTGCAAATATTTTCTCTAATTGTAGCATTAGGTGGGGAGGGGTATTGAGAAGATGAGTAGGGAGGGAGGTAATTAATCAAAATACTCACTGTGACAAGGAGTGACATTGCCTCAAAGAACGAACAAGGATGCTGAAGTCACATTGCCTCAAAGAATCAACAAGGATTACAAATCGATTGACAAAGGGTTGAAACTCTCTCCAAAGAATAACGCACCAACAAGGGGTATCTCTCATGTCTTCAAGGGGAGTTTGGCATCTTTCATGCTCTTTGAAGATAGATGATAAGCTTGAAGGATATCTTGAGGTGAAGGGGTTATGTGCCAAACTTTGACTGTACAATATATTGTGAGATGATTTGTTTGCATTGGACAAGGTTTTGGAGTATGATAGTTTTGACCTTCTTAATTTGAGAACACTTCGTGTGATCGAGGTTGGGTCTCGAAATCTTAGATCTATATAAAATAGTGTGCTTGGTGAGGGCATTGAAGATCTTCATCTTTGATGGTATGTCTTGGAAATGAATTTTGTAAATAATGTATTTTAGGCAAGGCTAAGGAGGCATACCTTCACAAAATCGTGGTTGGGGTGCAACTTTCATATTGAAAGTAACCTATGAAAAGGACCTCTAGATAAGTATAAGAGGTGATACTCTCCATAGGTTTCATTTGAAAGAAGAAATAGTATTTGGAGAGAACCTCCTTGGTTGTACTAAAGACCATTATCTTGGCTTTACCAAGATTGTTTGTTAGGTTTTGAAGATCACATCATTGACCGAAAGCATCCATATGCTTTGTAGCACCTTTGAAGTGGAGGCCAAAAACTCCTCATCATCTACAAATAAGAGTGAGATAAGGACCTAGTGAAGTAGACAACCATCCTCTACATGAGTAGAATCCTTGATGAACTATTCTAGCTCATCAATGTAGACTCCAAAGAGAGTAGTAGAGAGAGGACACCCTTGTTTGACTCCAATAGTACATCTGATTATCTCAGAGAATTCACGAGATGTGCGAAGTCTACCCACCATTCTCTCATAAAGCTACATAACAATGAAGGCTAGAAGATCAGGTACCCCAATGCATGAAGTTGTTCATTGAGTAAATATCTAGGAAGAATGAGAAAGGCCTTCTGAAGGTTAGCATTGCAACAATAACCTTCTCAATTATAGCCTGAAGAATGAACGTGGTCCATTATTTGGTAGTCTCTCCTAAAATTGGCTCGACCTCGAGCTCTCCATTCATGCCTCTCAAACTAGTTAAATAGGTAAATGTCCAGGGCTTTTGCATATAAAATAGATTCTAAATTGAAAAAGACAAATAATTCTACAACCTACCTATCTTTCCTCTTGCCACGAGAAACTTCTAATTTCTTTTCTTTGTTAGAGTATAAAGGTCATCTAGACTAAGGCATTTTAATAAGGTCACTTTTTAACTTAGGTTATTTTATGTTTAAATTTTGTATTAATGACTTAAAGTATACGTTAAGTCATTTTAGGATTTATGCATTTAGGTTTGTGTAGTAAGGGTTTATGTATTCTCATTGTTATAAAGAGATGGTTTTTCTCTTTATTTTATATTCAAGAATCATTTTTTCTATTTCTGTTCCCACTTTGTGTTCTTGGATTTCTTGTGTGTTTGGTTTTCATAATATGGTATTAGAGCCATGGTGAGAGGAAGGCAAAGCAAAGCAAGAGAAGGGGCCTAGGACTTGCTAAGATTAGTGATAGGCAGAGGGACATTGTTGAATACACATTGAGAAGTTGAAGGGGTTTTGGACCAGCCAAAACTAGGTATTGCTTTTTTGGTTTAAAAGGTGCATATCATTCTTTTGCTCAATTTATAGCTAGGTTCATATTTCAAAAGAGAAAATCAATTTTATTGCAATTGAAAGCCAAACTTAATTTTTTTTCTGTGTTAAAGATTAAAATAAAAAAGAGAGGTAGGAACTACTCTATAGGGGAACACCCCCCCCAAAGTGCTATGCTCCTGAAGCACTCTTCCAGAGGGAGTGTTTAGGAAGCACACTTCCTAACACCCTTCTGGGAGCGTTTTTTGGGAGCGTGCTTCCTCCTAAAAAAATTGCTCCTCCAAATTTCAGGAGCGCTCAAGGAGTGTAGCTCCCGAAGCGATTCTTGAATGCTCTTGAGAGCAAAAAACGTTCCCTCAACACTCCTTGAGTGCTCTCATGCGATGAGGCAAAGCTAACATTATTTTTTGTGTTTGGGAACCAAGTCAAAGTTCCAAATGGTTTCAAGAGGCATGACTAGGGTTTGTTAGGATTAAAACACTCACTCCATTTTTCTCTCATTATATTTCTCATTTCACACATCTTTGCTAGGAGGGTTTTGAGTTGGCTTCTTGCTAGTTCTTAAAAATATTGAAGGGAGATTGATGGCTTCTATAGGGATATTGGAGATCTTGGAAGGAAGATTGAAGGCTGGCATAAGGAGATTGGAGAGCTTGGAAGGGACATTGAAGGCTTCCATTTTTGAGAGCTTGGAAGGGAGATTGAAGGTTTCCCTAGTCATATTCAACAACCATTTGAGAGCTAAAGAGGTAGGCTCTAAAGCCCATTCTTGTTTTTAATTTTTTTTTTCCATGTGTTGTAAACTAGTATATTATGCTATGTTGAACGTTTGAATGTTCTCTTCTCCTACTTTTTCCCATTTCTCCTCCATCATTCTATTGCAAACAACAAGTTATTATCAAGATTCATCAAGCATGATGGGTTGTTAATGTGGTATATCCTTTTGGTTCCATTTTTTATTATGATGATGGTGTTGGGAGTCAGAGGACATTGAAATACCCATGATAGTGAGGAAGAAAGAGAAGCAGACATCACATACCATGGAGAGGAGGAAGAAATGGAAGGGGATGATGAAAATGAAAATGTTAGTGATGATGGACAAAAACCCAAAGAGATCTTGACACCCTTGTAGAAGTATGTGACAGGGCTTGGAGGAGGGAAAGGGGGTGAAACCACAATTTACATGCCCCTATTTTCATAGAACTTACACAGGTTCCTATACATACCCATGTGAGAAAGCATATATGTGGGATTATGCCATGGGATGAAGGCAAGACTATAGGAGTCAAAACTTGTCTGCAAGTGCCAGCCAAAGACATAATCAAATACCAAAAGGAAGAGGAAGTAGCATAAAACAAACTCAAAATATCAAGGTTTGAACATAAGTGTTCACAAAGAATGTTCATTGGTCAATCCCCATCCCCCCATGCTAGTGGATTCTCACCTTCACATTCAGGGCATAGAACAATATCATATTTCCTTGACCAAGGTTGTAGGGATGATGTGGATGCAATTTTTTTTAGGTTTTTCTATACATGTGGTGTACCATTATATGTTCTTCGCTCACCCTATTGGCATGAAATGGTACAAGCCATCAATAGTGCCCCTAAAGGATATAAGAGTCTTGTGTATGACAAAGCTAGAGCCTTGGTACTTGAGAGGGAAAGAGCCAAAATCCATACTGCTCTAGGAAAATTTACAAATGCTTCGAACCATAGTGGGGTATCAATTGTATTCGCTGGTTGGACAAATGTGAAAGACAAGCCATTGGTAAATATTAAATATTCTTGGTGTATCGGCTAGTGGTGCGGTCTTTCTTTCAATTCATGACTACTCAGATCGCTACAAAACCGATATTAATATTGCAAAAGCCTTAATTAAAACCATTCAAGAGTTTGGGCCCTACAATGTCATTCACGTCATCACTGATAGCAATGCTAATTGTAAGGTAGCAGGAGCAATCATTGAGGATAGGTACGCCAATATATTTTGGTCAGGGTGTTTGCTTCACACAATGAACCTTTTGATGCATGGTATTTTTAAAATGATGGACCATGATTATAGGGATTGGTGCTTTTTACAAGAGAGGGATGAAGATGATAAAATTTATTACCAATCAAACCATGGCTCACTTAATTTTCTGCAATCACTCCAAGTTGGAGTTACTAAAGATTGTAAAGACCAGATTTGCTAGCTATTATCTCACCTTTAGGTGCCATTGGAAGGTAAGAGAGGCATTGGCTAGTATGGTCTCAAGTGATTCATGGCAGGATTTGAAAGACAGGGCTACATCCACATCTGGCATACATGAATTTTAGGAGGTGGAGGACACAATGCTTGATGTTAAGTTTTGGCAACATGTTAGGTATATTCTGCTGTTCACAAATCCATTTACAATATGATTTAGTTTGCAGATACAAATCAACTGATTATTGGGGAGGTGTATGAACAAATGGACAACGTGCTATAAGCTAAATCAAAGACATTGTTGAGTTGAGGGATGTGATTTTGTATAATCATATCCATAAACATGTTGTCAAAAGTTGGGATAATCTGAATGTTCCACTCCATGCCCTAGCATATGTTCTTACACCAAAATATTATTCTTCATCTTGGTTGGCCCAACTAGCACCTGGGGGTGGGGTTAGGAGAAAACCAAACACGGATCAAGAGGTGCGAAATGGGTATATGGTTGCCTTAAACAAGTTGGTACCCAAGGAAGAGGAATGTGCTCAAGTACGAAGCGAATTGAGCAAGTACATCAGTGAACATGGAGTCTTTGGTAACTTGTGTGCAACCAAAGATCGATATATGTTGAGGTATATTGAATGGTGGAACATGTATGGCTCCTCTACCACATATTTGCATAAATTGGCGGCGAGGGTGCTTTCTCAGGTGGTTAACACTTCTTCTGCAGAGAGGTGTTGAGCACCTATAGCTTCATCCATAGTGTAAAGAGAAACAACTTGAATGTAGATCGAGCATAAAGCTTGGTTTATGTGCACTGCAACTTGAGTTTGTTGTCCCATTATTGTGTTGTAGTAGAGAATGATAATGATAAAAGAGATGTGACTTGGGACAACAATCTATATGAGGCTAATTTGGAGGATGGAGCCATAGTTTTAGAGTGCTTGGAAGCTGAACTTTTGGGTGATAATGATGGTGATCATATTCATTGAGCAGACGTGCCACCCCCATCCATTAGTAGGTTTCCAGATGCAATAGATTTTCCTTTATCTTCATAGAATCCATTGTTATGTGGGGGCCATGCAGTTGTTGGTCTTGTTCCATGAACACTTCCACCTACTCCTACTCCTCTCCTTCATCGATCATGGGAAAAGAAACTCGGCCAACAATAGCAGGTAAAGACCAGGACAAATATGATGAGCGAAATAGAGAAGTGGTAATGCTCATAAAGCTATCTATGAACAATGAGATGCTTCTGGAAGTGCAAGATGATGGCACTATGAAGAGTGTTGCAACCATTTAGAAGCACTTGAAACACTTGCATGAAGTCTCACAAAGGTAGAGCCTTCTTATTGAAAAATGTATTGTTTTATATTAAGATGAATTGTTAAATTAAATATTAGTTTATAATGGTCAATTAGAAATTAGACTTAGGCATTAATAAAGTCAAAGTGACTTTAGGTTAATTTATTTGCTTTTAGGTCAGATATTTGCTTTTAGGTTATATTTTCACTTTATCCCACATTCATAAAGTGGTTTGACTCTACTTGATTGTAACCTATATAAGAAAGCTATTTGCTCTCTTATTTCATTGATTGAATAAAGACAGATAACCTTATTCAAGTTATCTTGTTTTCTCTGTGTGCTCGATTTCCGTTACATGGTATCAGAGCCAGGTTAGGGCCACGGAGTCTGGGAGCGCGTGAAGACCTAGGGACTGCTGTTGGCAGTGACAGATCGAGGGATCACCAACATAGCACACTCAAGGAGCCGAAAGGGTTTCGGATCAGCTGGAGCCGGGTTCATTTGATTTTTCGGTTTTAAAAGCTAGATTGGTCTGTTCTTACCCAGATTGGTGCCCAGCTTTGAAGATCTGGTTTTTTTTTTTTTAACTACTAATTTCTTGAGTTAGCAGATTTGAGGAGAAATTGGTTGATTTGGAGTTGGTTGAGGGCAGATTGCAGGTATTTTGCCATTATTTATCTGCTAAGTTCAGTATTTTACGATCATCTATGGCTACATTGACCAACATCATGTT
>ML780878.1:423411-435007 GCA_009831015.1 Picea engelmannii | reverse complement strand
GCCTATTGAAGGTGAGACAAGCTTTGGGTGCTATGATGATGAGTGATGCATGGGATGAAATGAACACTGATAGAGAAGGTGCTAATGCAATGAAGGAGACAGTTCTTGGTAGTCCGTTTTGGTCATGGGTTCGGTATGTGTTGCAATTCACCAAGCCAATTTATAACATGATCAAGTTTGCAGATTCAGATCGACCAATCATTAGGGAGGTGTATGAGCAAATGGATAGCATGCCGGGGCAAATTAAAGACATTATTGAGCCCAAAGATGTCAACCTATGTAATCATATTCATGTAGATGTGGAAAAACGATGGAAATTGCTAAATATTCCACTACATGCCTTAGCATATGTGCTAACACCTAAATATTATCATATATCATGGCTTTCATCACCAACGCTTGGTGGTAGGTCCAAGAAAAAACACACCAAGATCCAGAGGTTCAAAATGGTTATATGACAACATTAGAAAAAATGGTCCCGGACGAGGAGTGTGACACCATACAGAGATAATTGAGCTAGTACATACTTATCCATGGTGCCTTTGGGACGAACCTTGCAATTAGAGATCGAGGGAATTTGAATTCTCTCGAGTGGTGGAACATGCATGGTGGTGTTGCCCCACAACTGCAACGTTTGGCAAACATAGGTGCTTTCACAGATGGTGAACACTTATTCTGCAAAGAGGTGTTGGAGCACCTACAGTTTCATCCATAGTATCAAAAGAAACAGGTTGAATGTAAACTGGTCAGAGAGTTTGGTTTTTGTTCATTACAACTTGCGATTGTTGTCCCATTACTGTGAGGAGGCGAAGATGGATACAAATTTGAAACGTTTGGACAACAATCCAGAGGAGGATAATTTGGAGGATGGAGTATTTCTTTTAGAGCAATTGGAGAATGCTCTTTTGGATGATGATGATCATGTTGAGATGCCACCCCCATCCACTTCCATGGTCCCCATGTCCAGGACTCCATGTACAACACTAGGGGCTTCATCTTCACTTCAGTCATGACTGTCTACATCTACTTCTGCACAATTTCGTCCTTCTCAGAGAGCTCCACTACCACCACGAGGAGGCCCACACAATAATCATGGTGGTGGAAGGAGGATGGGATAGTTGTTTGATGTTTCTCCTTTTTCATTACTTTATATGTCATAGTCTAAAGATGATAGATTCATAGTATTTAGCAACTAGCTAAGCTTAAAGTTTAAACTTTATTGTTTTGGACCTTTCAGTGTTCATACTTTAGTGCAGATGGCCTATTTTGTAAACATAACTACTTGGTCATGACTTGTGTTATTATTAACAGTTGATGGATTATGGATAACTGATTTCATTCCATAAGTTAATGGTCTACTTTCTATTATATGGCTTAAAAATTTATATGTTGGTTTGTAAGTTTGTGATTGATAGAATTTTGCAGCTAATTTGTCTTTCTGCATGTTTTTTTTAATATAAACGCAATCAATATATATATATATATATATATATATATATATATATATATATATATATATAAAAGACGCTCTCGGGACGTTCCCACTTTGGAGATTTTTGGAAAATGATGCTTCCAATGCTCTCTCTTCACTCCACGCTCTGGCAACATTGCTTGAGACATCTTTGTCAGGTTGATCGAGAGAGATTGACAGAGGATATAGGGAGTTGGATCACGAAGGACTGTGATTCAAGATCTTGGATAGGTGGAGAAGGACTTCCATCTAGAGATTAGATCAAGGAGAAGAGAGAACAGAGGTTGCCACAGGTGGGTTACAACTTACAGTCAAGCGAAGCCACAGGGAAGAGTTGCGTCGTACAGAGTTTTCTGTACAGGATTTTTGTACATGTACACGGGCGCTAGTGGAGACAGGCGTGTGTACGCGAGTGTGCAGTAGGGACAGTCATGTACATATCGAAAAGCGTGCAGTTCTGGGTCGTACAGCAGAACAAACTTTTCCAGGTTTGTTTACATTTGTATTTCCTCAGAAGGGCCAGTATCCCAGGACGGGAGCCCTGATTTTATTTAATAAAATCATCCCAGATCTGGTTTTCTCTCTGGGGTTTTTCTAGGGGTATCTACCCAAAAATATTGGTGTTTATGTGTGCATGATTTGGTTTCCAGTTTTTGCTTCCGCTGCATCTTTAAAGTTGAATATTTCAGCAGTGTATTTTTGGTTTGTGAGCTGTTAATCTGATTTGCAGTAAGGAAATCACTAGATAACAAGATACCTAGGTGCTGGAGTAAGGGGATTTTAACAATTATTCCACGAAAATCACCACTCAGCCTCATCCCCTAGAAGCTCATGCATTATGGGGGCAGTCCACAACAAGAATGGAATCTTTGTGGATAGCTTAACACTCCCTTGACCTCACCAGTGAACCAATGCTCTTTTTGGTAGCATGTAATAATTTTAAAATTCTCACATTGGATTCTCTTGTCATGTCTCACATTGAATATATATTTCTTATTTATATCTGGATGTGTATACTTATTATCAACATGATGTACATTGTAATCCAAATACCTTCTTTAGCAACTGTATATATAGTAGTTGTAGTGAAAAACTCGTTATATTGATTTTCAATTGGTGAAAATCAATACCAGTGCATTAAAGATATGTTCTTTTTGTAATTTAAACTTTGTTTATTGATAATTTTAATTCTGTTTGTATTCAATTTATGTCCTGTTTTGCATTGTATATCATTAAGAGTATCTGTCAGTATGGTCTGTATATTAAGATTTGTATCTTTTAGCTGTATGTATATGTAGACAATATACTGGTATCTTCTGTGGTTCTGATTTTTTAACTTTTTGTTTCTATATGCATCACAACTGAAGGATTTAAATGGAGATCACGATGGAAATTTTGTGTGTTTTAATTCAACTACTACTTTATGCAGGTTTCTGGAAGGCTTGCAGAGCTGCAAAGCACAGTAGATGCTGGCATTCGCCATAGGGACAATGTGTTGACGACAATTGGATATCAGTTTGAACAGTGGAATCTTTTGGTAATGATGCCCTTTCCAGTAGAATGTGAGGTTCATGTTTACATGGTGTAATCTCCATTGCTTTTAGTTCAGTGGCTGCTCCTGTCTTTTTTCTGGTCTTATATAAGATAGCTGGAGAAAAGTAGGTTAGGTAGGAACTCTCTTATCTATGACTTTAAAAACAAGGATCAAGGAGAATCAACCTGCACATTTGGACTAAAGTGATAGCAGCAATAGATACATTAAATATCTTGTATTTCACTTTTCCAGGTAAGAACAGAGAAAGCTGTTTACAACACTCTGAACATGCTAAGCATTGATGTTACAAGGAAGTGTCTAGTTGCTGAGGGGTGGTGCCCTGTATTTGCAAGAGCTCAGGTATTTTTGCAATTTTTTTACATAGTGCCCTTCTCCGTTTTTTTCTGTTTAGAGAACAAAATAAATTGGGTGCTGACTTTTCTGTTATTGTAGATGTTAATCTCATGTCTTCTCTTCTGCATCTATGGAATTCTTTTAATGTTGTCTAGGTGTAAAGTTTGTTACTGCCATATAGTTTGACTTTTAATTATAAATTTCAAGGATCACTGTTTGTGATACAGGTTCAAGATGCATTGCATCGTGCAACTGTGGATAGTAACTCACAAGTTGGAACTATATTCCAAGTGCTCTATACAAAGGAGTCACCGCCCACATATTTCAGGACAAATAAATTTACCACTGCTTTCCAAGAAATAGTTGATGCATATGGGTGAGTGGAATATTATCTAAACGAACCAAACAATCAAAAAAATTTGTCATTAAAATGTTAAAGCCCCGAGACCATAGCTTTTTAAATTTCCTTCTCACCGAGGTTCTAAACTTTAAAGGATTCAAAGGTGGTTTTCCTACTTGAGAGGGACGATTACATGTTCTTTATTTTGTTGCACATTTTAATCATAATTGTATGCCAGATCTGCTCATAATGTTTCTTCCCTTTGATTTTGTAATTTATCTTAATGTTTGGCCTGTGGACTCTTTTAAACATTTTTTTTTTACTTTATGATGTTTAATTGCAGCTCTATTGACAATGATTCATCAAATGCTGCCTTTGATTATATTTTCCGTTGTTGTTGCAGTGTGGCTAAGTACCAAGAGGCAAATCCTGGTGTATTCACGATAGTTACATTTCCATTTTTGTTTGCTGTAATGTTTGGTGACTGGGGCCATGGTATATGCTTATTACTTGCATCCTTGTGGCTCATATGCAGAGAAAAAAAACTTGGTAGTCAGGTAACTTTTTAGCTATGTCGAGCCTCATAAATTATGATGTTTGTGAATGGAACATGAAGTTGCTCTAATAGTTGTTCCAATGAGTAAATCGATCTTGTCCATATCTTATGTCTTTTTGTTTGGGGAATATCCTGTTCGTAAATGCTAATGATGGTCAATACACAGATGAGTTTATTTACCTTTATTTCAAATTTATGGAGTTGTGTTTTTTTTTAATATAATCTCTCTTCCCTGAATTTACTGAGTGGATTACAGTTTTAGGTGAAGTGTATAGGATTGATAACCAAATTGGTGCCCAGGGATTTCCTTATGCCTCAATTTAGGGATGAACTTGATGATTTGCTCGAGTGCTATTTGCTTCTCTTGCATTATGTGCAAAATGCAAAGAGCTTGTGATACATCCATAGCCATTTTAATAGGCTTAGATACTCTTCCCTAAAGGATAAAAGACATTAACGAGAAAAGCACCCACCAAGGCCATTACCTAAAGTTAAATTTGCCAAGGGAATAAAGATTTGGAGTAATCTTGCCTTGCAATACTGTACAGTTCCAGTTAAGCTGGCTTCTCTATCTTCTCAGTTGGATGGCATTAACCCTGGCAGTCCAACATCTAGTGCCTCTTATGGTTTTTATTGTTGCTTTAGATGTTGGTATTCGATTGGTTTGATTTTCTGTTGCCCATGTCAGAAACTTGGAGACATAATGGAGATGGCTTTTGGAGGTCGCTATGTGATTTTGATGATGGCAGTCTTCTCAATTTACTGTGGACTCATCTACAATGAATTCTTTTCAGTGCCCTTTAACATTTTTGGTCCATCTGCCTATGCATGCCGTGATGCTTCCTGCAGGTAATGAGGTTAGATTATTATGTGGTCTGCTGTTTATATCTGAGCACCTTTTCTATTTTGATATAAACCTTTTCTTGCAATCTTTACCTTAATGCAAATGTTGTCAATTGCTACAAATTATCCAATGGATAAAGTTATAGGAATATATGTACTCTCTAAGTTATAGGACATTAATCCTTTGTAAACAATCTTACACTGAACACTGATGTCTATGATTTATTTCTCCATGTTGCATGAGAAGTTACCCAGCATTTTTTTTGCGTGTATGAAAGCATTGATTGATTTGAGAACTGTCAGAAGATATTTTTAATGAAGAAGGCTAAACGTTCTACGATTTTGAGATTTTCCGGTTTGCCATCACCAGAATCCGGGCATAAAATCTTTGTTGAAATTGCAATTTTGGATTGTTGAAATCATTGTTATTAATGCAGAAATGGATTCAGCACCCTTGATTAACCAGTATTACAACCTGATTTTGCAATTTTAAAGATTTATCTCTGCAATTCCATCAAATCCAAATTGATTCTTGCCAGATTTTAGGTCAAAATGCTGGTTTCCCTACGCATTATTTTGAGTGCCTGGAAAAGAGCCAATTTGTAGAACATTTAGAGTCTAGACTACAACTATTTTTAATGGGAAGTTTATCTATTGTATTTATAATAAAAAACATAGTTTTTTACTTATCTGTCATAATATTTTGCCATTAGAAATGGTTAAGGCGATTATGATCAGTTTAATGGGTAGTTTATCTGTTGCAATTGTCATCAAACATGTACCTTTTTACTTATCTGTCATCATCTTTTTCCATTGGAAATAGTGAAGGTGATTATGATCAGCTTAATGCTAAGCCCAAATCTAAACATACAAAGTAACTGAGGCCCTGTTTTCCAGGCAGGGATGGACAGAATGCTGGTTCCTATCATGCAAGGTTACCAAAAGCGCGGCTGTAGGAATGGGTTTAGAAGCAAGTGTGAATTGGGTGTGGGTGCAGCTGGTTTCATAGTGTTGGGATTTGAACATTGGTTGATGTGCATATTTTCAAAAGAGTTAAGAAAAAAAAGATAAAATCAAAATGATAAAATAGAAAGAGGCATCGATAATCAGTTAATTAACACATTAAAGACTATGAAAAATGATTGGTTACAATCAGTTACTAGGAAATCTTGGGATTTCTGAGTCAACCATAAGGGTAATTCTTGGAAAGGTGCGTGCTTCCATATAATATGCTACCTGGAAATTGCTAACAAGCATTTGATGATGGTAAATCCATGGTCATTGATAAAAATGCTCTGAAATAGGCTCATATATCATCCCATTGAAACTGCAAAATGACCCTGAAATCCTAGTATTCATGCAATATAAGGAGTAACAGGGCTATTTTACAATGGAAAAGGGGGGCCACAGTAGAAAATCCAACATATATGGTGAAAATTACTAGCTCAAATGCCCCAGAAATATACAATGACTTCTAAATAGTGCTATTAATTTGTGTTTGACTCCTGGTAATCATATTAACAATCTTTAATAGAGAAAATAAGGGCCAACTGGTTATGACATAAGGGAGTCCAATCAACAACATACACAATAAATAGCCATGGGGGCTCCTTGCCATCATATTTACTATCATGAAGAAGAAAGCAAAGGCCGTTTGGTTATGATGTAAGGGAGTCCAATCAGCAACATACACAATAAACAGCCATGGGGACATAACCACTCAGATTTTGATCACCACCAAATTGCTACTCAATGAATCTTGGTTGTGATCATCTCAACTCCAATAGTCTTTAATAGAAGCCTTGAGGAGCAGTTTACCATAGTTGTCAATCTCAGTCTTATGGTCAAGCTTGCTAGACAATGTAACCTCCAAATTAATAGTTGGATATTTCTCTTGTCGAGGCGGTTACCTTGGCCATGCCCTTGCGGGTCTGTCCCCTCCTTTGGACGAGGCTAGTGCAACTATATTAGTTGTATCTTGTATTTTATTATGTAATTGACAACTATTGTTATCAACGTCTCTTGTAAAAATTGTAAAATTACAATAACCAAGACATCATCCTTTTCACAAAATATTTTCAGTAAGGGATCTTGTATGTGGATAAAATTGTGTATTCTATTACCAATGCATGGAAAAAATGGTAAATGATATTTTGAATTTAATGTATTATTTGTTCGAGATATGACCATTCTTGCAAGAGTTTGATAGAAGATTGTAAAATATTGATGCAACTCTTTTGATCACATTTGGAGCAGCAACTTTTCGACTCATGTAGAAATTCCAAGCCATCAAAAACTCCAAAAGATATCCCATAGGAAGCAGTTTTATTGTCAAAAATGATCAAAACATTATCATTCTCCTACTGTGGTTCAGGTTGGATTCATTGGTGGGATCCTGTTGTGCAAAGGACAACAATTTTTTTTGAGGTTGGGGGAGAATGATAGGTTGGGAGTGAAAAGCAGAAGAGTGTCATCATAGAGAGCAGCTAGACTAAGCTAGGAAGCAACTAGAGATTGATCTTTTTGATCTATAAAAAGACACTAGATCATAAATTCCTAGTGCCTCAGAGGAGTATTTGAAGAATACAGAGCCAAAGGAGAGCTAGAATTAGGGTTGAGATAAACTGTGATAAAGATGGAGAAGATATCACATCCAATACTTAAAGCAAAAACATGCTTTTGAAGAGATTTTAGTTCTTAAAGATCAATATGCAATCCGGACAAAAGATGAGAAAAAAATAACTGGATATTTTTATTATCACTTCCAAAGGATCTTTGCCTTAGAGGGATACTAATAGAAATAAGGCAAAGGAAGCTATCAGGCATTTATCGCTGCACATGGATCATTCAATGCTCAACATGATATGGCAGAGGTTGAATCTCCAAATGTGGATAACATCCCTTGTTACTTCTCTAAGTAATTATGGCTTGTGATTAGTAGTGATCTCTCAATAATGTATCAAGAATAATTGGGAACAGATCTTATGCGAGGCAATCTGAATGCATGCTTGGTCAAACTTATCCCTAAGGGAACAATAAGAGACATGCTGGGAGGATTGAGACCAATTTCTCCATCAATGTCTCCTATGAGGTATTAGCTAAAGCCTTAGCTAACAAGATTAAATCTACTCCAAGGATGTCCTCATTGCTTAAGAACAACACATATGGTATGTTTGGAAGCATCTGTCTTAGTATCAACCCACTATTCTCCAAGCATTTCCTATTTTTCAACAAACCTTAAAGCTGGACACTAAAACTATTTGTGCCTAAGTTTGATGGGGCTCTTAATAGTGAAAAGCTTCACTCTTGCATACACAATTTGGAAGTTTAAGACTTAAGTCATTCAAGGGAAGTACAAAATAGCTTAAGTACAATTATGATACATATTCACTAGACCAAGTCTCATCAAAGACCTTGATTAAGAGCATGATGAGTATAAGTAGCAGTCGAGGTCAATTGGGTCTAGCTTGGGCGGTTGTGAGAAAGGAGTGTTATCCTTTCCACCTAGGTTCAGTTCCCACAAGTGACATGTTGAGCTCTTAATGAGTATATTGTATAATGACCTTGAGCCTTGTGTTGACAAAGCCTCGAGCTTATGTAGAATCCAGTTTATCTTGGGTAGGAATGAGGGGAAGTGCTAAATGGGTTTCCCCATGATGTATATTTCACAAAAAAAGGTAGGCAATGGAAGGTTCCGCACAAAAGCTCTCTAGTGTCCAAGGTCAATAGGCATATAGAAGGGGGAAAACTATGTTAAATATAACATCTCTTTCAATTGCCTTTTTTTTTTCCAAAACCAAAATAAAATTGGTGTTAAATGTCTAATTCAATAAACATGTTAGACTCCCTTGTCCCACATGTTGGAATAATGGGATCACTTTATATCGTATATGTTAGGTGGCCATGCAGAACTAGATGTTGAAGTTAGGGGTTAGGCAATTAAACCACCATAACCACTTAGGGTGTTATAAATTGCAATGTTCCACGAAGTTTCAGGAACGTGGGGTTGTGAAAATGCATCTTGGGGCATGTGGAGAGACCCTCCAATTTTCAAAGGATGTCGGGTTCCTTGACATATGGGACCCTACCCCAGATATTAAATATGAAAAATATAAATTCAAAATTATATAAATAATATTTTTCTTAATGCATTATTAATCAAAAAATTATGCAAATGAAATAATTACATTCATGATCCAATGGGAATTACACAATTGCGAAATTGGTATTTCAAAAAGGAGAATCATTGTACCTTTCATTATAAAATCATCAATGCCCGAATCAAAATCAAATACAATGATACATGATATAATTGCACCAAGAAAAGTTAGGTGCATTTTAAAACCTAGTATTGAAGGGATTGTGATGTTCGTCCTGTTCATCCCATCTTTAATGTTGACGTCAATGTATGTCAGCCCAATATAATATTTTATACAAAACTAAAAATAAAGTGATAATAATTTTAATGTTGTCTAAATAATAACAATCACAAATATTTATATATTTAAAAGTAACACTGTAGAAATCAAATCATATCAACGATTGAAGGAAGAGAATATGAGACAATTTTCACTAGAAGGCGTCATTGTCCAGGCGTATCTGTTTGGCACCTTTCCTGGCTGTTTTCAAGCAACCCACAATATCAATGTTGAGATGCGTGATACCAAGTATTAATATGTTTTTTCCTTGGAAATAACTTCTCGGGAAACTCCGAGGCATTTCCCCCTTATCCGAGGATGGTACCCATTGTAAAGTGGACAGTGTAGACTTAGTGCACTTGATCCGTGGGAAACCGAGCATACACGTACACTAGTGTAGGATCCATCTTAACTTGGGATCTTTTAAGCATCGAGTGATTTGCATCTCAATTTTTTTGATCCCTCTCAGTGCTTAATAGAGACATCCACCATCATCTAAATAGTAAAGAGAAACAACCAAAAAAATGAAAACAAAAAAAGAGATGGAACGAGGCTCAAGCCACTAGTCATGCTCAATAAGCCTTTGCT
Source organism: Picea engelmannii (assembly GCA_009831015.1). Taxonomy (NCBI): domain Eukaryota; kingdom Viridiplantae; phylum Streptophyta; class Pinopsida; order Pinales; family Pinaceae; genus Picea; species Picea engelmannii. The sequence continues at coordinate 424,903 of ML780878.1, read as the reverse complement.
TGGTCCCCTGCATGCATGTGCTGCAGGAAACTATCCACATCATCTATGGGAATTTGAAGACAATTGGCCTCTAGTTCCAATCTAATTGTTGTTCTAACTTTTCCTACCTGAGAAGAGGAAAAACACTGATACTTATCCAAGTTTTCACTTAAAGAACACTTGCTAGACTTAAAATGCACTTGGAATATGGTTGAAAATCCTTGCTGTCCACACTTTTCAACCTTTATAAGCTTGATGTTCAGTAAAAGCCCAATTTCAACCTTATTAATGTGCTCAAACTACCAGGTTGTAGCAAGTTGGTGAGAAATGGAAAAAGCTAGAGTTTGGGAGGGGTTTTGTAGAAAGAAAAAAAGAATAAAGAACTTTTATCAATGTCCACAAGTGACTAAAACATGTCGATAGGACTAGAAAGAGCAAGTCATGATAGCAATATGACAGTGGTAAAGGCAATTCCTTGGCACAATAAGAAATACAAATAAAGAGAGTACAAAGTGGTAAACCCAAAAGGTGAACCCTAAAAAAGTAATAAAGATATGCACATCACTATTTTTTTCCAGGGAAAATCTCGTGGGGAAACCCAAGTGATGCTTCCCCACATTCATGAATGACATCCCTAGTAAACTTGTCCACATAGACTAGTGCACCTAACCTAGGGGGATTAGACCGGGCACCTGTTGACCAAAGTTCAGCACATCATTATATAAGAAAACAACTCCTAATTTGCATTAGAAGAGTGGAAGTAGAAGAGGAGCTATCATTGTCAACATTAATTACACTGAAAGTGCCAATCTAGAGTCTGGGAATGCCATCTAGGGAATGACTAGGATGGATAATCCTAGGGGGACCTGTGTGTTAGCTATAGGAGCTCTCTTGAGTCTTAACATCTTAGGCTTGTTACCCCAAATCTGGCATGGGTTTTACTCTGGATAAATTTTTCAGTAGCCCTTGTATTTACTATTTTGTGAGTTTTGGACAGTTGAGCATTTGCTTGGTTCCATCTATCAAGCTGGACTGGAGGATTTGATGGTATGTTTGTTAGAATTAGGAAAGTAATGCAGAATAGAGATGTATTTTTAATTAAAAGAAAACAACTAGAATATATCTATAGATCCTGAACTGTTAACCAAATTCAAGTACACACCATAATCAGATCTGAACTGTTAACCAAATTCAAGTACACACCATAATCAGATCTGAACAGGCTTTAACCAGTGATCCATCTCCTAGTCAGTAAACATTTTATCATCAAGACAAAAGATAGTACTTGTACAGGCTTACTAGATCTGAAGCAAAATTAGATTAAGGATAAATCTGGATTAAAAGATCTAAATTAGAACTGATGAAAATTGTCTAATTTAGTGGATCTGCAATAGATCTAAACTAGGAGCAAGGTAGATAGAAATAGATAGACAGTAGATCTAATTAATGAAAAACTTCAGAAAGTAAATAACAACTTACAGATCCGACTATAAGATCTTACCTGGAAAACTTA
>ML780878.1:374429-397339 GCA_009831015.1 Picea engelmannii | reverse complement strand
CACAATTTTTATAGATGAAATGAACAGTTTGTCTATCTACCACAGACACAATAGTTAGAGATGAATAGTTTTCCCACCTAGCACAAGACCAGAAAAGATTCCATAGAATATGTTCATTCTGTCCCAGAAGATTTGTAAGAGACATTTCCAGTTATAGAATAGATTCCCAGCATCTGCTGGAATTATCCATAACCGTGAAGAATAGAGTCTGACACCTTGTGTTTGCTAGAGATTCCTAGACAAATCTCCAAGAGAGTTCTCACATTGCTGGCTCTAGAGTCTGGCAGAATTTTCAGGTACAGGAAAGTGTAAGACACCTAGCATTGTGTGTTGGATCATGGATGGAACATTTCTTTGCAGGATCTGAAAGCAAATTTCATTTTTGAAGTTTTGAAGATTGTAATTTCTTGGGCAAGTATGTATGAAGTTGGATTACTGGTTTACACCCAGAGTTTTTGGAAACAAAGAAGAAGGTGATGATGAAACTGATAAAGACATTAAAAACTTCTTTGTTTTTGTTTAGCATTTAAAGGTCTCTAGACAAAGGGTACAAATGTTGGAGTGCTGAGCTCAATTTATTGTCAAGGTGAATCCAATAGAATCCTACTTTCAACGCAAAGATGTGTGAGGGTGATGGAAATCTAATAGAGTTGGAAGATTGTGTAGGTGGATTTGGTGGAATTTTGCCTTAAACACAAAGATGCGTGAGGGTGATAATGAAACTGATAAAGACAATAAAGACTAGTTTTTGTTTAGCAACTAAAAGTCTGTAGACAAAGGGTACAGAAGTTGGAGTGCTTAGTTCAATTTATTGTCAAGGTGAATCCAATAGACTCCTACCTTCAACACAAGGATGTGTGGGTGATGGAAATCTAATAGAGTTAGAAGATTGTCTGGGTGGATTTGGTGGAATTTTGCTTTCAAGTCAAGGATGAGTGAAGGTGATGGTGAAACTGATAAAGACAATAAAGACAAAGGGTACAGAATTTGGAGTACTTAGTTTGATTTATTGTTAAGGTGAATCCAATAGAATCATACTTTCAAAGTTTCAACACCAAGGATGTGTGAGGGTGATGGCAATCTAATAGAGTTGGAAGAAAGATTGTCTAGGTGCGTTTGGTGGAATTTTGCCTTCAAAATGAGGGAGATGATAGTGTGACATAGCACTGACAATAGACCCAGATCTGAAGATGARGGGAAGTTAAAGATACTACACGTAACCAGGCCACGATCCCAGAGAACCAATGATCACTGTATTTTCGTATGCATGCTTCAGTGGATAGAGGTAGACCCACATGCAGCCTTCAAAATTTGTAGTCATCTTTTAGTTGATGAATCTCTTCTTTGTAAGATTAAAGACGGATTGTTTTTGAGCTCTTGTATTAAGGGGGATAAATGTTGAGAAATGTTATGTGTATTAAAGGGGATACATGTTTAGAAATGTTGTGTATTAAGGGGGGATTTGAAGTATTAACACTCCAATAATATATAAGTTCAGAATAATGTGGTCACTTTATATGATGTGGCCATTGTACAATTAGATGTTAAAGTTAGGGGTTAGGTGGTTCAACCACCATAACCACTTAGGGTTTCTATAAATTTTAGTGAGATGTGATGTAAACAGGTGTGAGAAAGGCTGCATCATTTATAATAGAGTTCTATTTCTTATTTTCTTTTCATGATCTTCATTTGTATGAATGTGCACCCTAATTTTCTACACATGCTAAAGTCCCTTTTTCCTCCTGCTATGAAAGTATCCCAGGATTTAAGTCTGTTTTCCTGTCTTTTGCATGACAAAAAGTGGTGCATAAGACAAATTGGCCATGAAAGGTGTGAATGTAGTTAACTAATGGTACAAATTCTATCATGTGAATGTCATGGTAGCTACTTTGATGCTTTTTCATCTTTTTATGTTAATAGTGGTTTGGTTTCTTGCAGGGATGCTTACTCAACAGGTTTGATAAAGGTTCGTGAGGCATATCCATTTGGAGTTGATCCAGTGTGGCATGGTAGTCGAACTGAGTTGCCGTTTTTAAACTCATTAAAGATGAAACTCTCTATTCTGATAGGAGTTACACAAATGAATTTGGGAATTATTATGAGCTATTTCAATGGAAAATTCTTTCATAATCCACTGAATATTTGGTGAGTTGTCAATTTGTGATTCCTCCCATTTTCTGATTTGGTTTGATTTTTTTTTTTCAATTTCATTCTCTAAAAAACAATATGTTCGTGATTTGATTTATGGTGGAGCTTTATTGGAAATTTACACTAAATGAAATTTTGAATATATTGCAGGTATCAGTTCGTGCCCCAGATTATTTTTTTGAACAGCCTGTTTGGATATCTTTCGCTCCTCATTATCATTAAGTGGTGTAGTGGTTCCCAAGCTGATCTCTATCATGTCATGATATATATGTTCTTAAGCCCAACTGATGAACTTGGAGAAAATCAACTTTTTTGGGGTCAAAGGATTGTTCAGGTAAATTTGTTCATACAAGTTGTCGACAGTCAATAGAACTTTCCTTATTTCAGGTGAACTTGTCTGTACAAGTTTTTGACAGTCAAAAGAAGTTCAGATACGATTTCATTGGCATTAGATATTTTCGTCTCTTTCACAGTTTTAACTTTCCCTTTTCTGATATATTTCAACGATACTATATTTATGGATCATCATTTCATATGTTATATGTTTTTCATTTAGCCCTTTAAATTGTTGTATATCATTATTGTCAGATGGTGCTACTACTGCTGGCACTTGTTGCAGTGCCTTGGATGCTTCTTCCAAAGCCTCTGCTTCTGAAGAGGCAACATGACCAGGTACATTTTCAAACCATAAAAGGATCTCATCCATTTTGTTGCATATGGTGCTGATCTCTGTCCCTTTTTGTAGGGATTTCTTGATTATTTTTGTTTAAATGTTAAGGACCAGGCATTCCTAAAAGAAACTGTACTTCCTGCTTTGAACAGATAATGCAATTTGTGGAATCTTGTAATAGAGAGGCTTTGGATGTAGTTAAGAAAACATTAGGAACTCTTTATTTCAATAACTAGTTCTGACACTTTCCTTTCGGGGCCTTTAAGTACAAGATTCTTCAGAATATAAAAACAGTAAATGGAAAGATCGCTGCCTGCAAATTACTAATCTGATGAAAGGATTTAGACTAAGTGATCATGTCTAGATTAGTCAATTCGGTTAAGCGGATTGCTTCTCTTTATTTGTAGAGATTGGAACACTTACAATTATTTCAAGTTGTTTGGTCCTTGTTGAATCACCTCAGTATTATCAAATTTTCATGTTTTGTTAATTTTATTATGCAGAGGCTTCAAGGCCGTGCCTATGGCATTCTTGCAAGTTCAGATGCCGATTCTTTTGATATGGATCATGATCTTGACTCTGAACATGAGGAATTTGAATTTAGTGAGATTTTTGTACATCAGATGATACATACAATTGAATTTGTATTGGGTGCAGTCTCCAACACTGCATCTTATCTTAGACTCTGGGCTCTTAGGTATATTTACATTTCATCTTAATCTATTAGTTAAATGTGGGTTTTGGCACATATTTTGAGGAGTTCATTTAGTTATAACTAACATGCAATGTTCTTTCACAGCTTGGCACATGCAGAGTTATCAACTGTGTTCTATGAAAAAGTCCTGCTGCTAGCTTGGGGGTGAGTACTACTGGAATATTTGGTGGTTTCAGATTTTTGTTGTATCAGTGTTGGCATCCAATAGTTTAATTTGGCTTTTGCTTTTTGGAGAGGGGGAACTGGCGTCATAGATAAGCATGCTGTATAATATAATGAATGGTGTAAGGCATTAGATGAACATATTTGTCTGTCTATCAAGCTAGATTATAACTCCAATTACTCCAATCACACTGTACTGTAAACTTCTGTTTCTGTAGTGTTTATATATTAAATAGGCTGTAATGATGCACATGTCCTTGTTAATATTTTCTTGTGTTGCATTAGACTATATTTCTAAATGTTCCAATTATAATGTACTGTTCACCTCTTTGTGCAGATACAACAACATCTTCATTCTCATCATTGGGTTTATTGTGTTTGCATTTGCAACTATTGGTGTTTTGCTCGTGATGGAAACTCTTAGCGCATTTCTTCATGCACTACGTCTTCACTGGGTTGAGTTTCAAAACAAGTTCTATGAGGGAGATGGTTATAAATTCCAACCTTTCTCTTTTGCATTACTGGTGGATGAAGAGGATTAGTATCTGGTTTGTTATCTTCAAGTCTTTGGGTTGGGAACTTATTTCATGTAATTTATTATTAAAAGATAGCAATTATTGCCATTGCATTTGGAAAAGTAAAGTTTCAATGTGGTGAATCTAAAAAGTTAAAGCCATTGTTGGCTCTAAGAGGTTTGCTAGCTTTTAGATTGCCAATTACCATTATCAAACAAGACCCTCTTTCAGCCGAGATGTGAATAAATGGATGTGAATTGCATCAAAATTTACTGTGTAGCATTCTTTGTTTCATGTGAACCCAGACTCGTTGATAAATCAAGTCTGTCCATTTTTTAATTCAATGGAGCATATGTTTATTACTCAAGTGTACATTTAGACTCTCCTTGTGACATGGATGAAACATAAGCTGCTCTGTGTTGATTCATATATTTGTTCCTCAAAGGATGAAGACATTTTATTGCTGGTGAGAAAGCAGGCGTTCTTTTAACAAAGGATGAAGTATTTTTCTTAAAGTTTAGCTTAGGGAATTTGGTTCACAGGTCTGTCTTGCCTTTTCCTTGGTGATGCTTTGTTTTGATGGATTGAGATGAATCATCTTTATGTTTACGATAACATAGCTTCTCAAAGCAATGGAGGGTTGTTCCTGTAGGAACTAGCTTTTCTTGTCCCATCAAAGTATTTTATCTAATCTGTCCAGTATGCCAATTGATTTACAAACTGTACCGAATGCAATATGAATAAGTACTCATGTTAGGAATATGGAAGTAGAAATTTCATTTGTACCAGGTGTGAAATCATGCTAATGACAAATGGAATACTATCCATAGTCTCTTTTCTTGCCTATTGAAAACACTTGTATTATTTTTTATATACTCAACGTTTATGTTCATGTATTTGAAACTCATCCGAAGCTTGTCGTTATTCAGGAATTCAATCTCTAAATCCAACATTACCTTGTAACAAAAGAAGGGCACAAACATGCCCATATATTGCAGTAAATTGGATAAGTTTTCAAGTGTGCACTTGTGCTAGCTTAGCCATGACATGTTTTGACTCCGCATTTGGGATTGTTAGAAATTAAGGGAAACTAGAACATATATTCTTTTTCAAATTATTCACTACTGTAGATATAGATCAGCAAGCAAAATAAAAATTTCTGAAGTAGATTAAACAATAGATCTGAGCATGTAGGAAACAATTCTAATCTAGATCTAAACATGAACAGATCTAATCATTAAACAAATTCTGAACATTTGCATAATCAGATCTGATAATAAACAAAGCAATAACTGATCATTATCTTGATTGAAAAACAAGAACAAATTTACCTTAGATGCTAGGTGGTTGTCCTCTTTTTTGTATGCTCAGAAATAGCTAATAATGGAAGCTTTTATCATCCCAGCATAAGAGGAAGGTCAGTGATGTGGTCATGTCTATCTTCTTTCTGCTCCTAGGTTTCATGGACCATCCCGGGAGAGAAGAAGAAGATCACACATCATCACATCTTGGTACTCAACCAAGAACCACCTGATTCCAGACCAGGAAACCCTAGAACATATTTGGGGGCCCTAGAACACATCTAGGGTCTTTATCCACCAAGGTACAAGACCAAGGATCAACCCAAGCCTTTAAGCAAGGATTCCCTAGAACACATCCAGGGGCCTTAGAACACATCTAAGGACTTATATCATAAACCACCAAGGAACATATCCAAGGATCAATCCAAACATCGGGCAAGGATTCCCTGGAACACATCCAGGGGCCCTAGAACACATCTAGGGACTTATATCATCAACCACCAAGGAACACATCCAAAGATCAATCCAAGCACTGGGCAAGGATTTCCTGGAACACATCCAGGGGCCATATAACACATCTAGGGACTTATATCATCAACCACCAAGGAACACATCCAAGGATCAATCCAAGCACCAGGCAAGGATTCCCTGGAACACATCCAGGGGCCCTAGAACACATCTAGGGACTTACTGCTTGGTCCTCGACCAAGAACCCCAACAATATACTGGGAGCCCTTACTAGGGTCTTTTGCCATGGCTCTAAGTGCTTGGTCTCAAACCAAGAACCCTAGGAGTGCACTGGGGGCCCTAGATCTTAGCTAAGGTCTTATGCCATCCTCCCAGAGAATGGCTCTTACAGCTGCACTAATTTCAACACTCCCTCTCAACAAGAGAGGCATTCTCAGCAACACCAAGCTTGTCACGAAAGTATACAAAGTTTGTCAATGATAGAGGCTAAGTCAAAATATTTGTTGTTTGTTCTGTCGTCAGAAGATATTGAACACTGAGAATGCACCATGTCCCAAACATAGTGATATATCATCTCAATATGTTTCAATCTATCATGAAACATGTGAATCTCAGAGAGCTTTACACAGCTCTGGATATCACAATGAATTATTGTGGGTTCCAACTCAACACTGAACAAATCTGAGAGTAGCTTTCTGAGCCACACTGCTTCTCTATTAGCAACACTTACAACAATGTATTCTTCCACTGCAGTGCTCTAGTCTATGGAGCCTTGCTTCCTGTTGGACCAGGAGATCATAGTTGAACCCAAACTGAAATAATATCCGAAAGTGCTCTTCTGGTCCACTGTACTGCCCATCCAATATGAATCTGTATATCCATGAATCCTTACACCTACATTGGAAGTGTATCTGAGCCCATAGACTAAAGTCCCTTGGACATATTTGAGAATATGCTTAACAACAACCATATGAATATGTACATGAATTGGTTGAGGGCATTCATTGCATAACATATGCACGGTCTCGTATGTACTAGATACATCAAAGACCCAATGATTTGACGCTATACAGTGGGGTCTTCTGGATCTGAACCTGTAGCTTGATCATGTAACTTCTTCAGGTTAGTAATCATAGGTATGGTCATGGACTTATAGTCCAACATGCCAAATCTGTGAAGCACATTAACTGCATACTTGCTTAGTGAGAGAAGGATCTCATTTGATTTCTACCACACTTCTAAGCCAAGAAAGTAATGCATGAGACCCAAGTCCTTCATTTCATATTCCGTTGATAACTCCCTCTTAGTCTGGGCTATCAAATGTTCTTATCTGGTAAGGAACAAATCATTCACATATAAAACCAAGATGACAGGATGATTCTCCACAATTTTTATATAAAGATTAGGATCTTCTATACTCTTGGAGAATCCAAGACTGAAGAAAACTGACAATTCTTCCATACCAAGCTCTCGGAGCTTGTTCCAATCCATACAAGGCTTTCTTGAGTTTGCAGACGTGTAATTCTTTTCCATGAATCACAAAACCCTCAGGTTGTCTGATAAAAACTTCTTGTTTAACTAACAATTGGAGCAAAGATCTCATCTTAATCATTTTTTTCTTCCTAAGATACATCATGAGCTATAAATATAGTCAACATTGTCATCTGTTGCATGCTTTATTTTGTAAATCCTTTTAGAGGTTACTACCGATTTGCCTTGAGGTCTTGGGACCACTTCCCATACATCATTCTTCAATAATGACTCGTACTCTTCTATCAAGGCATCCTTTCACACTTTATGATTGACAACCTCTTCAAAAAGGAAGGTTTTGAGTCAATCACAAGATTCGATTGAGCTATCAGACCTAAGTATTTATCTGGTTTCTTGCTTTCTCTGAAGGTACCTTTATGTGTTGCAATGTCTTTTTGTTTCCTTTAAAGTGGCACCAAGATGGCTTTCTTTTGGCAAGAAGTTTCTCCAAGGGAAACTCAGTAGATCCCCTTATGGGATCCACTGGAGGCTTTATGGCCTTCTCCCTCTGTTCTGAAGATGGAGCTTTATGTTCCCTTATATTATAGGGAAGATCTCTGAAACAATGAAAAAAAAGCTTTCACGTGGAGAGTTCGATCTCTACATAGATTCAATATGCTTTTGAGGTCTCACTGTATCCTACAAAAGTGGTTTTCTTTCCAGGGGGCTCTAATTTAGTCTTCTATCAAATAATCTCAAGTGATCAACATAAGGCTTCTTTACTCGTGAAGACTTCTTTTGGAGTTATCTCTTCCAAGGCTATATAAAGGCATTTGTCATGTATATAGACAACAATACTGCAACTTCGGCCCAATGGAAGATCTTGGTCATAACTTTGGTTGCCTCACATAATGTCTTGTTCTTTCTTTCTACAACCCCATTCAGCTGGGGATTGTAAATCACAGTCGACTCCCTTTTAATCCTAGAAGCTTGCCAGAGATCAACATACTTGTGGGAGTCAACTTCTTTTCCATTACCAAATATGTCTACCTGTCTTGATTCTTAAATTATTGAATGATTTATTTTGATTTTATTCATTCTGATCTCAATGTTATACCTCTATGTTACATCACTGTTGTTTAACCATGCACATTAAAATCAGAACTAGAAATCATTAAGTTATCCTCTTGAAGTTATTAGGTTCAGGTTATTGTTTAAGAACACACTCTAAATAAAAACTCCAAATGGGAAATACTAGACATTAACACAGTTTATGTTAACAATGTCCAGAGATTGTGTGGAGTCACCATGCTATCATTCAAATTTCTTTTATTGATGTCAAAGGAAAAAGTAAAATGTTTGTCATATGATCACATTTCAAGAGATAGCAAGTGAAAGCATGACATACTTAGATCAAGCTTGAAAAATAGTTTATCAATGAGTGTGGATAAGTTCATTATCCATGTCATATGGTCAAGTTCAATTTCTAATATCCACCAAGCCATTGATGCTTTGAGGATCCAAATCAATGTGATTTAGAATTTGATACCAAATACACCCTGAGTGGGCCTAATGGTTAAGAACATGTGTTTCCTCTTAAGAGGCCACAAGTTCAAATCCAGAGGGGGGTAGGGTATGGTATGCATACCTCCATAGACTTTACCAGTCAAATCGTTGGACGATTGGGGCTCCCTTGTCCCACAAACAAGGGGGTCTCATACACCAATTTGGTGTGGCTTGGCGGTGACCTTAAAAATAGATTATTATTATTATTATTATTATCATGAAAGTAGATCAAGGATTACTTAACAGTGTTAGTGAATATAAACTCATAATTTGTTACCTATGGATTTAAGCCAAACCCTAAGACAGAGATCAAACCTCCTGTAATCCAAATGTTAAATGGATATAGATTTCTTTCTAATGTTGATTTTAAAAAGAAGTCTTAAGCATAAGTTACTGGAAACATTTTGTTTTCCATAAAGGTAATATCAGCAGAGGCATCATAATCAAAGGATTCCCTAAAACACATATAGGGACTTATATCATCAACCACCAAGGAACACATCCAATTATCAATCCAAGCATTGGGCAATGATTCCCTGGAACACATCTAGGGACTTATATTATCAACCACCAAGGAACACATCTAAGGATCAATCCAAACACTGAGAAATGATTCCCTAGACCACGTCCAAGGGCCCTAGAACACATCTAGGGACTTATATCATCAACCACCAAGGAACACATCCAAGGATCAATCCAAGCATTGAGCAAGGATTCCTTGGAACACATTTAGGGGCCCTAGAACACATCTAGGAACTTATTGCTTGGTCCTTGACTAAGAACCCCAACAATATATTGGGGACCCTTACTAGGGTCTTTTGCCATGGCTCTAACTGCTTGGTCCCAAACCAAGAACCCTAGGAGTGCACTGGGGGGCCTAGATCTCAACCAAGGTCTTATGCCATCCTCTTGGAGAATGGCTCTTGCAGCTGCACTAATTTCAATAGGGATGAAAAATTATTTGGCCCCCATGTAGATATTACGACGTAAATATTAAAAGTTTGCAAATTTGAAGTAAACCTATATATCAATACTAAAATTGAGTTAAGAAACTCCAAAATGAAATTAAAAACTGTGCATCGAGGAGAGGAAAATAAAAGGGATTGGTATTTGATATGTTAGGTAGTTTAAAGGTCAACATTGCACCAATGCCAAAATGCAGAATATCTTGAAACAAAGGAGGTTTTATAAAGTAGTTATTGAAGTGTTTTGAGAAATGGCTACACTACGCTGGTTTCAGTCAATTGTCTTCATCCTAACTAAATTCCTCGTACAAATTGTTGTGCAAAATGGAAATCCTAGCTTTAACTCGATTTAGTTGTTACCACGGAAGTTGGATAATGCCCATTTCAAGGCCGTGAAGCAACTGCACACTGAAGAATAGCCGTCTAAAGGGTGTAAAGAAATTACGGTGTATGAAGAATGCCATTTCAAGTACTTTGAAAGTTGTTCACAACATTGGATCACTGTTTGAAAGCCAATTCCAGAGATATGTTTGTTGGCCTTTTGTAAGACAGGTCACAGGAACTCTATTTTCAATATATGAAATACATTTGCAGGTATTTAAAAGTTATTTGCAGTGATTGGAAAGCCAACCGCGTTCTCTAAATATTGGAAAACACCAACATTGAACAGATTTTGTGGCCAAGAAACAACCAAATCTTTTTTTTCCTCATTCTGTGGACTCTACATCCCAGAAATGGGAATGGAAGAGATGTATAGTCTAATTAGTGGGCTTTATAGTGTTGTGTATATTAATGTAATATTAATCATAGAATAAAAAAAATTGAGTTCTATAATATGAAAGAGAAGTGAAAAAAAGTTGACCTCAGAAAGTGAAATTGGTTTATCATAATAATAATATAAATTAGCATAGATTTATCTTAGTTGTGGTAAATTGCAATTTGTGGTAGTATTTGGTCTCATATATGGAATTAAAGTTGGATGCTACTAAAAAGTATATGATCCCCTTAAAGGTAGCTTAGGGATATTGAGTTTTTTGCGGATACTATTGAGGTTGAAACTATCTTTTGGTTTAGGAGTAAGATCCAAAATTGTTCCTGATTGGCCAATAGTACATCTTCCTCAAATGTAAGGAAACAAGTTAACAACACAATACCTAGAGGCATCTGGCAAGGGTGGAAGTTCTCCCCCTTACGGACCACTAGCAGGTCATTTCAAGTGGCATGGTTTTCCTTGAATTAGAATGACAAGGTAGCCTGCATTCATGGATAGAGTGATGGTTGTCCTCACTATTTGTTGACCATTGAGTTATGATAGGTTTTGTCACCTTTAAAAAAGGAAAAGAAAAAACATCCATCTTAACCTTTTTTTTAGTGCTTAATAGATTTGAGGCTAAAATGGATCTATGTTGGTTTGTAGCACTCTATGCATTTCCATAAACATAAAGTTACTATTTTTAACTTCAAAATTATTCTTAGACTCTATGGTCCATCTCAAGGCAAGTTAAGCATATAATTAGATTTAGCATTCCAAATTTCCAATTGGTTTTTTATCAAAGTAGATTTATTTGTGTGGAAGAGATCTCATTGAAGTGTGGAGTGGGTGTTAGGCAACAAATACCAAACTAGCTTGAAAATATAAAGAGAAGTTCATGCCTTGAGAAATATATATAAGAATGAAAGATAAGCCTCTTCGAGGGGACAACCTCTTTTTACAATACATAAATGTACAAGAATGAGATGAGATAATTCTAAAACTAAGTCTCCTCAATATATATACAGAAGACAAAGGGTGCAATTACAATTAAAGGGTCTAGCCAACAACACTAATAAAACAATAGAAATATAACTGAGTATCTAGGACTTTAAATGGGGCTTTATGCTTAACATGGGGTTTTGTCTAGGGCTTAACATGCCCCTCCCCTTCAAACAAGTGTTGTTCTCAACACTTGACTAACTACGAGTGTTTCTGCATGAATAACTCATCTTCCCTAGATTTGCTTTAGATTAGTATGTCATTAACACTAGGGACACATCATTTAATTTAATTATCATTGATGACTTTTGGAATTTGTTATTTTTAACACGGTAGACTTTGGTTTTATATGTAGTGCATGTGACACAAGTTGAGAAAGAAAAAGCTCAAAGATGAATTTATTCCAAAGGTCACTTGATTTTCAAGATGTCTATGTAGTTTTTTGTCATAAATATCACATCCTACCTTTGTTTTAGGTTTCTTTTGCTGCACTACAACACTCTTCGAGAAGCTTTCCAACGACTTGATGCAAGGCATCATGAGGCTCTCTTCAATTAAAATCATTGTAATGAGTTCAACACTATTATTTTGAGTTGTTGAAAGTCACTTTTTTTTGTTGGTAATCCTGAACCATGTGACTAGCGAGGGACTGACCTGTGGCTGAGATGCCATGACCCAGGGGCATCTAAGCCGTCAAAGTCACCTGGGGATCGCACCCGGCCTGGACCGCACCAACCCATAACATGGTTGGATTTGAGGTGTCTCCAGGGGTTTCAAACCGATGACTTTCACTTAGGGAGTTCATTAATAGTGCACTCCCTCATTGACTATTCTAGACCTCGGGGACTTAAAAAAAATATTAAGGACATCAGGGTGGGCTTTGATCCACTTATGTGTGCACATGGCACAATATCATTTTAATACAATATCTTTGGGTGCAACCACATGTTCGACCACTACCTCAAGGTGCCCCCATGGCTTCAGGTTAGGCCCTCATGGGAATTGAACCTTGCCCAACGGTGAAAAACTCCTCACTTTCCACCATTGGATCGAACCCCTTTGGGCTTAAAATTTGGAGGACATGGCGGTGGGATTTGATCCACTTATGTGTGCATGAGTCACGATATTATTTAATATAATATCTCTGGGTGCAACCACACATTCATCCCACTACATCAAGGTGCCCCCGTGGCTCCAGGTCAGGCCCTCACGGGAATTGAACATTACCCAATGGTGAAAAACTCCTCGTTTTTCACCATTGGATCCAACCCCTTTGGGATTTAAATTTGGAAGACATGGGGGTGGGATTTGATCCACTTATGTGTGCACAAGTCACAATATTATTAAATATAATATCTTTGGGTGCAACCACACATTCGTCTACTACCTCAAGGTGCCCCCATGGCTCCAAGTTAAGCCCTCACTGGAATTGAACATTGCTCAATGGTGAAAAACTCCTCTCTTTCCACCATTGCATCCAACCCCTTTGGGCTGTTGAAAGTCATTTTAAGGTGCATCTAAATCTTAAATTATAATATGGTCTCCAATTGGGAGGTTGTCTTCATGTCCTTAGTGATCCAAATTTAGGGACCTTTGTAGCTTAAGCTTGTTCGTGTGGTTTCTACACTATGTTTTATTTTTCAAGTCCCTTCTTAAAAAATGATAATTACTACCACAATGATTATCATAAAAAAAAATGATGGTTCAAACTCCTTGAACCACAATGATCATCCTAGAAAATTTTGATGGTTCAAACTCCCTAAACTAGAGTGTTAAGCTCACATCATTTTTGGACTATCGAACCTTGTTAATGAAGGATATAATGCTTGTGTGTGATGACTTTTTCAATAAGACAAAATCAGAAAAATTTGAAAAGATCATAGAAAAATATTCGAAGCTCTCTTAATAATCTCAATGCCAGTTACAAATATAGTTTTTCAAATGATGTAAGCAACACAATCCTCTTATAGAACATGAAACACCCTTAAAAGTGCATTTTGTTAAAAAGCTGTGTGATAACAACCATTAAAAATGAAATTTGCCAACATAAAGATGAGTGATGATGAATCAACATTGATTTCATAATTCAAATTCAGAGTGTAGTCAATCAAATTGGAGTACAAGAGGATAATATAAAGTAACAAAGGTTAGTTGATTGAATCTAGAGTGTCACACAATTCCATTGGGATTGTAACCAACATTGAAGTTTTAAAAGATCTTTCTAAAATGATGATAGAGGAATTATAAATTTTGCCATGATTGTAGCCAATGTCGAAGTTTCAAAAGATCTTTCAAAAATGACTATAAACGAAGTGAGTGGCCTTTTGCTAAATGTTGAGGAGAAAGAATTTTTTTTAATAAATGATGAGAACACCAAAAATTAAAGACAATGACAATAAGAACAATAAATAGGAGCAATATGACAATTTCAGGACTAAGCAAAGCATTAATAATTCAATATTTAGAGGAAGAGGAGGTAAAAATTTTAGAGGTAGAGGTGGATGTAGAAACCAAGGTATAGGAGGTAGATGAAGAAGCGAGAAATTTCAAGACAATGTTTTTATTATAACAAGTATGGTCACTTTTGAAAAAGTTTGTTCTTTCTAGAATGTTGATATGGAAAAAACACAACCAACACTATCATCGAAGAATTACAAGATGAACACCTATACTTCACAAGTTTAATGGCTCATAGTGAAGAGGGTGAGTGGTTAAATGAGTTGAATAGTAATGAGAATCATTAAGAGGTTGTATCTTGTGATGATAATACTTGGGGTTTAAAAGTTATCCATCAGAAGGTTGATTTGTATGAAGATTTGATCTAAGAAACATTATAGAGACAACTTTTCCAAAAACAAAGCTTAGAGCACTGCAAGCCATTTGAATTGCTTCACACTGATATTTGTGTACCCATGGAAACACTATCTTTGGGTAACACAAAATGTTTGTTGACATTTATTGATAATTACTAAATAAATATTTGGATATATTTTTCAAAACATTAGTCAAAAGCACTTCAAAACCCTTATTGAGATAATAAAGCACAAAAAAAAATTAAATACACAATGAACAATCTCTTACACCTCAAAATAGCATAGTTGAGGGAAATAAGAAGACAATTGTCAAATTATTAAATTAAAGCAATTGGACAATGAATTTTGGGAATAAGCAATTCACACATATTTTGCACATAGTTCTTGTAAAATCAACTAAAGTGATGTCCCCTAAGAAAGTTCGATCAAAACATAAATCCATTGTCCAACAATTAATAATTTTTTGTTGCATTGCTTATGCACACATTCCATATGAGATCATGAAGTTTGGTGATATTATTTCAAAGTTCATATTTAAGTTCATATTTATGGGTGATTCGCATCAATCAAACAAACACCCACCCTCATACTCTAATCTTAATAAAAGGAAAATATTGTGATAGAGATGTGATTTTTGATGAAGGTTAAGAGATTGAACGGCCCAAAACAAATATGAAAATGAAGAAAACAGTAAGAAAAATATGATCATTATGTAGCTTTGCAATTCATAATAATAATAAAAAGATAATAAAAAAATACATAAATAGTATGAAAATATAGTAAAGGATACTCGTATGCTTGACACACACTTTGATAAAAGCACTATGTCCTAAAGCAAAATAAATATTATATTAATTACTAGAGTGATGAAGTCAAGGAATATAATGCCACACATTTAAAAAGAAGTGATAGGGGTAAGCGAGTTTTTAAAACTAAATATACATTAGATAGTGAGTAGATAGCTCACTAGATAAATATAAAATTAACCTTGTGACTAAAGATTATGCATAGGAGAAAGGAATTAACCACCATGAAATCTTTGCTAAGTATGAACATTATTAAATTAATCTTAGTATTTTTAGTACACTAAGATTGGACAATTGATTTTATGGATTTAAATAATTTATTTTGAATAGTTATTTCAATTGATGTTGGGATGTAAATAGTATTAGTGGTTGAACCATTAATATTGGAAAAAAGGTTTTGTAAGCTTATAAATTATAGACTTAATTAAACTTAGTGCTTGTGGAGACATAAATTGAGAATTGAAATGTGGAAGTTTTTTCCATTTTTTAATGTTTTTGTTGTTCTTTGGTTTTACATTTCTTGTAAGGACCTCTATACTTGAACATATGGGGAAGCATGCTTGTTATTGGTTGTTTGAACGTTGTGAAGAATTTGCACATTGTGAACATTAGTCATTTAAACACTATAAAGAAAGTGTAAGTTGTGAAGCAAACCATTTGAATCTCTTTGAAATTTGTTCACCACAGTGGACATCGTTGGAATTTGCAAGCATTTAGTAAGACATGAAAAAAAAATAAAGCATTGTTTTTTTATATCAATTTGTACATTTACATAAACATAAGATGGTCTTCTTAACACACAAAAAATATTCTTTGCTTCTATTATCCATCTCTTAGACCTCTAATCTCAAAATCTAAGTTGGGATTTAATGGAACTCAATTTCATTCTATGGCAGAGAGATCTCATCCAATGAAGCATGGAGAATGCATTTCATTTAATTTATTTAATTGTGATTCATGTTTTCTATGAAGTATGATTTCTTTTAAAACATAATATGTAATTTTTATGGTCGCTCCATGTGATCCAAGTTAAGTAAGATGGAGAGAAAAAAAATGTAAAATTGATTTTTTTTTCCAAAAAATTCTTGAATCTTATGATATTTTTACCATAGCCTTTTTTTTTTGTTTAGGTCTTGTTCATTGTGTTGTGACGCAAATCGAACAACCTTTCTAACCGCTAGTTGTAAATCTTAAATTGTCAGAGATTATTTGAAGAGAATTGTACTCCATATAATTAGTAATTTCATCTAATGGTGTACAAGACATCCTTAGAATCTGTAATCTTAAAAAAATAGCGTGGATTTGAATATAAAACCTACGTGATAAACAATAATTAAAAACATTAAAATTATTTCAATGTATTTTTTATTGTTCTTGGAAAGAGTAACATTAAAAAGATTTGAAAATTTTCCAAACAAAAGAGTTTAGGAGAAGACAATAAATAATTAAATAAAAAAACATTGGTAATGGTGAAATAATAAAAAATAATAAAACATAAAAATTATTGACATTATTTATTTGGTACAAATCCAACCAAAATTGTCTCCGTTTGAGGGGTGTTAAGGATCACAGATGTTCTTTATCCACTTATTTGGACAAGATTGTAATGGGACCTTTATGTCTCCCTTTGTAGTACCATGGTCTATGAATTATAGTCATTACTACAAGATAGAGATCCAATTCATTGCAACATGAATGTTCATTGAACTTCACTAGGGAATTGAGCTAGAAACTAGTAGACCCAAATCAAATAGGCAATGGGGTATGGGACACTGAGAAAATCAAACTGATGGCGACAAAAACTTGACCTCGACCATGTTTGATATAACATAATGCCCCTCTTTTACATGTTACACCACTATTTGAAGGTGAAGGCTAAGCATTGTCCTTAGGGATCGTTCACCACTCAATTTCCATATATTTAGTCAATTGTTGCAACATAATTACTATACTAGCATACATTGATATTTCTCTTTAAAATATTGTGAAATTTTCATAAATAAACATACAAATGTGGAATAAATGTCATATAAAAAACAAATGCAATAAAAATATACAAAATCAACACTCCTCATCTACCTCAAATTAAACCATCTCAACAACATTTAAACCCAACCAACCATATGGTGTAGTAGCCAAGTCATTATACACTTCTTGGCCAAAATTATGTTATTATTAAGTCATTTATGTAAAAGCTTGAATTAATATGTGTATCATACTCTCTTTCTTTTCATTTATCTAGCCTTTGTATAATGTTAAAGGTAAGAATTATGAATTGTATAGCTCAATCCTTTTTTACTTTATTGATCATTTAATGCAACAATAACAATTCACTGCAAGACAATCTGCTACACATACACACAAACCATGATTAGGTGAGACCTACAAGAATAATGAACACATAAAAGAGAATTAATTTGATAAAAGATATGAGAATAGGTTACAATGTTTCCATGCTTCCATAATTTGTGTTAAGTGATGAATTAATTCAGTAATGATATTTACAAAGTTTAAAGAAAATAAAGTCTAGAAACATTAAATAAAACAAAAATCTCATCAATTCATTCTTGAAACTCAATAATCTCCTCCAAATAAATTTAGTCACACTACACTCAAAATTAGGAGATAAGTTGATGTAATTAATGAAAATTATATCAATATTGAAAAAATTCCCTAATCCAATCATATTGAAATCCTCAAACCAATTATGAAGGGGACATTAAAGAGAGCTTCACAAAAAAAAACGGGTGAAAGGCCTTTAAAACACAACGAGTTATCTTTAAAAAGTATGATTTCATCCCCATTAAAAATATTTAGTGGGTTTTATTAAGCTTATCTGAAGAATGTTTCGAGAGACTTTAGAGGTGAGTGATGTCCTATAACCTTGATAAGTGTCGCTTATAACATTAGGGCCAAGGCTATGGTGTTATGGGTAAGAGATGTAGCTAGGTAGTTTGTGCGCAAGGAGTAGACAGGTTTTGTTAAAGGGAACTTTGTTCTAGATATTGTGATTTCATCTGTTAGGAGATTATGGACTAGGTCAAGGAGATTAGCTATCAATTTGTTTTTGAAGATTGACTTGGACAAAGTCTATGATTGAATTGATTAGACATTTATCAATAATATGTTAACATGTTTGGGCTTTGGTTCGTGATGCGTGAGGATGATTAGTACACAATTTTATTCTTCCTTTACATTTGTTTCGATAAATAACACATTGTCTCCTTATATTTTCCTCTTTATATCTATTAGACAATGATGCCCCTTAGCACCCTATCTTTATGTGTTAACTGTGAAATTTCTAAAACCCGGCAAAATGAACCAATATTTCCAACAATATTTCACTCATAAATTATTTCCTAAATTTCTGAAATTGTTCTTTAGTGGCTACGACTAGGTTTCTTCAAAAAAATTTAAATGCATAGCAGGAAATAAACCTGATCAATAATGAAGAATATAACAACAATCACAATCATGAGAGAAACAAATATTTTTGGGTAAATAACCCTAGGAAAACTTGTTCTTTTGTTTGTGGATTTTTATTATGTAGCAGAAAGAATATAGAGATCTCTTACAAATGGATTGATCCAACCAATGACTGAGTGAAACCACATATTGTCACTTCCATTACACATGTACGACCCTCTCTCAATCCTATGAACTGAAATGATTGAAGAATGAAGCATGCGTGAGCCTTTGCGCTAAGCATACAGCGACATGTGTCACCCTACATCACCATGTACGACAACTCTCAAATCTGAAGGTTACGGCCTCTGCAAAATGCCTTGGAAGCAAGTTGATCCTTGCTTGATTTCTCCTATGTCCTTCTTGCAATCTTCTCTTCCAGCAAACTCTCAAGCAAACTCCTGCTACAAGCTGAAGTTCGCCCTATCTCAATGAATAATGTGCCCCAGCCACCAAGTCAATTTATTTTATCTCAATGAGCAAGTGAAGCCCTATCTCCACAATGATTAAGGGCTGAGATCAACCCTCATCCTCACAATGAGATGGATGGCCAAGATTAAAATACCATCACTTAAATTATTTTCACTTTAACTTTATAAGAAGTGCTCAATAATTCAACATTAAAATATAACACATTTAAGTGACTTTTTCCTAATCAAGAGGGATAGCTCGCATGGAAAGACGTGCGCACACTTTCCCAGTTTGGGGAGAGGTCACGAATTCAAGCCTGGCTACGAGTCCCTCGGGCTGCTGCTTTCCACTCTCATATCATCCACTACGTGGGGAAGTATCGGAGTGGGTTCCCAGCGGGTTAATTTCCATTGGAAAAAAAATGACTTTTTCCTAAGTAAACTTTAGGAAAGAGATGAACACATCAACTTGGCTAAGTTTCATTGTCCTCTACCATGCTAGGACGCCACACATGGAAGAAGAACTTTTGAGTTACTCTTCTCAACTTGGTTGATTGGGCGTCGTGGGTGTCATGGGGGGTGATGTCGGGCTGAGCCCTGACCCTGCAGGACCAAGGCTTATCCTGTGGGGGCTGTGACGATGTCAAGCATCGGCCCCCACGACACCCCAATAATATGTAGGTTTGTAAAAAAATGGTTTTAATTTTAATTAAAATTTTATGTTTTTTTTTGTTAATAAGGTGTAATTATATTAAGCTTCCAAAAAACCAGTCAACATACCAAGTTAGTCGGGCCGTAATTACTGGACTGCCCCATCGCGGAGGAAACCAGTCCAGCCGGCCCGCTAAGCGTGGGGTTATCAAGTCATGAGCAAGTTGTGTAAAAAAGAGAGCATATCCTGTTTTTGCCATACATAATGAAAAACTAGACAGAGTAAATCTAGACACCTGGAAAACTAGACAGAGTAAATCTAGACACCTGGCTGACCACTTGGCCAAGTGGCTGGGGGGTCCCCTAATCCATGCTCTTCCGCGTCGTCCACAATCCAGTCGCCTCCGTGCTCGTCATGCTCCTGGTTGCGCTCAACTACCTTGGCAGTGTCCTCGTACATCTCCTTAGCCCTGCTTTTGTCCGGTGGGCTCGTCCCAGGATGCTGGTCGTAATCTCCCTCGACTTCGGGGTCTCCCTCTGCGGCGTCTTCCTCAGAATTCGGGCACAGGGCCTCGTGCATGGACGCCAGAATTTGGAGGAAGTTGGCCACCTTAATTTCCATTGCTTCCACCCGGTGATGCAAGTCTGCAACCTCCTGTTGGAGCTCAAAAACCAGGGTGTACAGTGTGGCTACACTGTCCCTGAACTGCGCTTTGTCGAAGGAGGCGGGGCCATCGAGAGCTGGTGCACTGGGTAATTACTGAGAGGCCTGGCCGAGGCTGGAAGTGCTAGCGAGAGGTTGGGATGGGCCAGGGTCGTGGAGGAGCCGACAGAGTATAATTGAAGTACTAGGAATGATGGCCATGGACCCAGGTTGCGGGGGATGCAGGTTTACCTGTGAGGAAGCAGACTGAAGGTGGGGAGGGGAATCATCGGAGGAAGTGTCTGGGGAGGAAAGCGGAGGTCGTCGATGCTTCCATGGCGCACCTCGCCGTGGTCTGCCTCGAGGCCTCGTCATGAGGCAGTCTGTGCTAAGAGCAGGTGGAGCGAGGGTCGAAGAGTAGCGGGGGAGGATGAGCGCTCGCGCATACCAGAGGAGAAGAGCAGGGTGACAATTCGGCTCCGGGAGAATGAGCTCGACTAGCAACAGAGATGAATTAACCGTCGCCATTATAACACAGCGCATTCGGAACTGCAGGGAAAGGACTCCGACATAAATGCGCTTCATATCAATATTAACGCAGTTAAATACCAGGTGGGGTGGCAGGCTGTGGCACATGCCCAGCATGTGTCTCCATACCACGGCTTCCTGTACCCTTAACCGTCTCCTGCCACGATGGTCAGTGTGACACCCCATCCGGGGAGGTATCTGCCAGCCTAGCTGTGCGAGTGCACTGCTGTAGAATTGGGTGAGCCCGATCCTGAGCTGCATTGCAGTAGAAGTCTGGGCCTTTCCAATTGACTCCCAGATTGGCCAGTTCATCGGCCACTTGATTTTCCTTCCTGCGGACATGAGTGGGGATTATGACCAGATTTGGATTGAGTAGGTTGGCCAAGAGTTGTAGACCATGTGAGAGCCTCCAGCTGGGCGATATACTGTCTGGTTTTGCTCCACTTAAGATGAATTTCAGCAGACTAACGATAATTTGAGAATCTCCCTCGGCAATTACCTTGGTGTGATTGCTTTTGATGGCTTGTTGCAACCCCTTGATGAGTCCCAATAGCTCCGCTACATTGTTTGTCGTGTGCCCAAGGGATCCTGCCATTAACTCCAGGATGTGCCCATGGTGATTACGAATGACTGCCCCGTACCCTACAGCGCCCGGATTGCCTTTAGAGGCGCCATCGAAATTGAGCTTGACGAAATCTTGAGGGGGTGGGGACCATAAGGAGGGGCTTCTCGAAGGATTGGCAGGAGATGGAGAAGGCAGGCCAGCTTGAGGGGCAGGAAGGGGGGTCCAGTGATGGAGAATGGTGAGCTCCATGGGAGAGCAAGCATAATCCACTTCCAACCAGTGCCTGAGGTGGAGAGTTTCAATGATATTACGGTAGCAAAAGCCCCAGCATTGTTGCCAGGTAAGAGAGGAATTTCTGAAGATTCTTCGGTTTCGTTCCTTCCACGTCTGCCAGAGGATGAAGCCAGGTAGGAGCTGCCAGATTCGATTAAGGAGAGGGGATTGGAATGCCTGCTCTCTCCAATTGGTGATTGTCGCTCGAATGCATTCCCGTGTCCGATCTGAAGTGCGCATGGTAACTGCTACCTGATCCCAGAGCTGGGTTGTGTAAGGGAAAGTATTGAGGAGGTGATTCATGGTCTCCTCTGCTGCTCCGCAAAGAATACACAAGGAAGGTCCCACAAAACCCCTTTTCATGAGATTGTCCCAAGTCAGAATGCTTGAATGGGAGACCAGCCAGAGGAAGAGCGTAATTTTCGGCCAGTGTCTTAGATTCCAAATTTTTCCCCAGATTTCCAAAGTGGGGGGTAGGTTTGACCGAGTTTTTAGTTGATAGGCTTCCCTCGTGCTGAAGAATCCTTGTGGTTGGTAGCCCCAACGAAGCGTATCTTCCCCGGCTTGTATGGGTATTCTTCTTTTAGTCAACTCTTCTTGAAGGGGGGTGCAGTCGTGATGCTCACCGAGATTGTTGCTTATCCTGTCCCTATGCCAGCAGCGCCAAGTGTGCTCAGAGTGGTTGTCTTGCCAGTAATCCGCAACTCGAGTCAGGCCCACCCTGGCTGCCTGGGTGCAGAGGTTTTGGGCCCATTCCTCAGTGCTGAGGACCGGCAATTGCTGCCAGGAATCCTGCCAGAACAGAGCCGTTTTCCCATCTCCTATTTCCCAGAAAGCATGCTGAGTGACCAACTGTTTGTTTTGCTTTGCTGTTGTCCAAATTAGAGAGCCTGTGTTGTCTCCATTCCATCTGATGAGGTTTTTCTCTGCTGTAGTGGGGGTGTATTTCTTTCTCCACAGTTTGGCCCAGAGATCTCCAGGGTACTTGAGCCAGCGCCACCAGATTTTGGCACTGAGAACCTT